>CATIWR010086136.1:0-117236 GCA_949677035.1 Omphalea diandra | reverse complement strand
TATTGTTTTGTCTCTTTTAGTTTTAATAATAGTACTGCAACTATTGAACTTTTGGCTAACACAAACTTTAAGAGGTGAAAATAGGACATTCAGTTTATTTAGGAAATGAGTGAGATAGAATATGCTTTTTATGATGATGAGCCTGCTAAACCCACCTGTGATAGTAATATTGAAGAAAAAGAATTACATGCTAAGTGGGAGAGATCGAACTGCCTCAGTCTTATGGTTATGAGAGAAACTATTCCTAAATCCCTTAAGAGTAGTTTGCCCACTGATGTTACAGTTAAAATCCTTATTGCTGTTATACAAAATAGATATTTTGTATCCGATAAGACTGAGGTTGTGACCCTAATGAGTCACTTAACCAGTATGAGATATAACCACAGTGGGAGTGTAAGGAATTACATTTTGAATCTAGTTCACCTTCAAACCAAACTTAAAGATCTGAAACTTGATTTATGTTTCAATTTTGAGATGAGATTGTATATCAGCTTAATATTGGAGTCTGAATTTTATCTAATTTTGGAGAATAACTTTTATGTTCCATCTTTGTGGAGAAACTTGTTTTCTATTTCTGTTTTGGATAAAACTGGATGTCATTTTGCTATTGGTAATGGTAGAGCCAATATTCTTTTAGATTCTAAATTGATCGGTGAATGTGTTTTGTTTGATAATTTATATAGATTGTATTTGGACGATGCTAGTGATTGTAGTCCTTGTTGTTGTGGCCAAACGATCTTTAATTAAAGAAAAATCTTTTTCATTGTGGCACAAACGTTTAAGTCACATATCTATTGAAAGAATTAGAAGACTAGTGAAAGATGTTATTCTTCATTCTCTTGATTTTAAGGATCTAAATGTTTTGTCTGGATTGTATAAGGGGTAAATTGACTAAGAATAAAAAGAAAGGTGTTAATATAAGTTCAGATCTTCTGGAGATTATCCAAACTGATATTAGTGGACTTTATTCACCTACTATTTGTGGCAATAAATATTTTATTACTTTCATTGATTTTTTTTTTGTTATGGATATTTATACTTGATAAACGAGAAATCTTATATCATTGAGGTGTTCAAAATTTTCAAAATTGATATTGAGAAATAATGAGGAAAAGTCATTAAAATTTCAAGGTCTGATCGATGGGGTGAATATTATGACAAATATAATGAGACTTTTTCTCTCGTTTCTTCTAAAGATTCTTTTGAAATAATTATGGCATTGGTTGCATATTTTGATTTAGAATTGCATCAAATGAATGTCAAGACGACATTCTTAAATGGTGATTTGGGTGAGAAAGTTTATATGGTGCAACCTGAGGGTTTTAAAGAAAGTGGTAAAGAACACTTAGTTTGTAACTAAAGAAATTTATTTATGGTCACAACCAAGTTTCGTGTCAATAGTATCTCAAATTTGATGAGATAATTATTTCACTTGATTTTACAGAGAATAAGATAGATCAGTGCATTTGTCATAAGATCAGTGGGAGTAAATTTATATTTCTTGTTCTCTGTGTTGATGATATTTTATTGGCTAGTAATGACATGAGGATGATTTATGAAACTAAACAGTTGCTCTCTAGAATTTTTGATATAAAAGACCTTGAAAAGACATCTTTTGTCTTGAATATTGAGATTTGTCGTAATAGATCTCGTCATTTATTGGATCTTTCTTACAGGGCTTATATTGATAGTGTGCTCAGTAGATTCAATATGCAATCTTGGTGATACTCCTGTGGTGAAATGAGATAAATTTAATAAGGAGCAATGCCCTAAAAGTGATATAGAGAAATAAATCATAGATAATAATCCTTATGCAAGCGCAATTGGCAACTTGATGTACGTCCAGGTGTGTACAAAACTAGATATTGCATATGGAGTTGGCGTTCTTGGTCGATATCTTTCTAATTTTGTGTGAGATCATTGGGTAGCTGCTAAGAAAGTGATGAGATACTTGCAAAAGACAAAGGATTATATGTTGGTTTATAGGTGGGTGGATGATTTTAAATTGGTGGGGTATTCAGACTTTGATTTTGTAGGCTATAAAGATGATATGAAATCCAACATCTTCTACTATGCAAGCTGAGTTTGTTGCATGTTATGGTGCTAGTACACAAGCTATATGGTTAAAGAATTTTATTTTTGGATTGCTTGTGGTTGATTTTGTTGCTAGGCCACTTCGTATATATTGTGATAATAATGTTGTTGTGTTCTTCTTTAAGAACAATAAAAGTTCGAGTGGTTCTAAGCATATGAAGATTAAATATCTTACAGTTAGAGACTTATTAAAGAAAGGAGACATTGAGATTCAATATGTTAGCACTGATTTAATGCTAGCTGATCCCCTAACCAAAGGACTCAGACCCATAGTTTTTAAGAAACATGTTTGTGATATGAGTGTTGTGGAGTCTTTTGATGTGTTTGGTTAGTAGGAGTTTTTGTGCTTGTAATTGAACGTTCAAGTTAAATAATTATGCTACATTGCTTATTTATATTTATTTATATGCGTTGAGTGCTTTGTAGTTGATTGTTTTGCGTATGTGCATATATATATATATATATATAGCATGCTCTGAGTTGTGCGTGGTGTGCTTAAGATTGGTGTGATTATCTTAAGCTATGTTGGTTTCCAATTGTGTTTCTGGATACAAAGGCTAAGACATTGTGATTATATTTCCAAATGGAAATAAAAGCCTTATTGTGAAACCTTGTGACAGGCTAAGGCATTGTGTGTGTATTTCCAAATGGAAATAAAAGCTTTATTGTGAAGTCTTGTGAATTTCTCTTGCTCGTTTGAGCATGTGTGAAAGAAAAATATTTGGACTGAATTTCTCTTGTTCATTTGAGCATATGTGAAAGAGAAATGTTTGAAGGACTAACTAGAAAATAGTGTATTGATCACATGGGGGCGCTATTTTTTTGCTACACTACCATATCGGAATTCAGGTCGGTTAAGTTGTCAATATTTGTGACTATGGATTGATACTATGTCAATAAGGAACATAACTACTGCCATGATCCGATATTGATAATTTAATGTGGACAAGATTGTGTTTGAAGTGTCATTTTATCAATAAACTATATGTTTTCTAAAAATTGTGTGGCCACACTTGACTTTAAAGTATTCAGTTCGAGAGTCGTTTTCAAAAATGTTTTCTTTCTTAAAACATGAAAACGTCATAATTAATATTGTCAAAGTGGGAGAATGTTGAAATTTTTTTATGTGGGCTAATATTAATTATGAGTCTATTTTAATTATTTATAAAACGGACTGAATAATATAGTTTATTGATTTGGGGTAAGCCTAGTTAAAATGTGATCAATTGAGTTATGGGCTTGTGACATCTTTTGTGGGCCGATATGGAAGACGGTCAGTGTAGACCTATTTTAACATGAACTTGTGATGGGTGAGCCTGTTAAAATTTATTATAAATAGGTTAGGTCCCCTCTCCTGCCTTCATATAGAAAACCCTAGTTGTTACGCCCATTGTAGCCGTCTTTGAGAAGGTCAATGAGAGGAAGACTTAGTTTTCGTTTTTCAACTGTTCTGACAAATTTTTCAAGTGGTTTGTTTCAGCTTTCGAAATTATGGCTCAAAACAATTTGGGATTCAACGCGAAGACAAGTACGCAATTTGTTTCCGTTCAGTTATTAACATTTTGGTGTTCTAAATTTGTGTACAAGATCCTATATTAAATATATTACACTCTGAAGTGTAAAAGACTTAAAAATAAGGTCAATGCACATTCATACTATGTTAAACAGAACTATTTTAAATCTACTTCGACTCAAAGTGTAACAATTAAAATAACAAAGCAGCCTGTTGTTCCCTTCTGCCTATTTGTTTGTGTGGAAGGCAGAGTTTTACCTATCAGGGTCTTGGCAAATGTCAGCAAAACTCAATTGCGTATCCTCAAATTCTTGTAAAGAGCAATTAGAGAGAGTGTTGCTATTCTAACGGCTATCACCTAAATCTGGGGGAGGAGGAGATGAGCTGGAAACTGCATTATTGCTATGGGAATTTCTGCCATTAATTGCAACTGTAGAACAACCAAAAGACAAAAAGATTAATCTTTTATGGTTCAGCTATTAATCATAACTACGAAGTATTATATGTTTCGCCCATTAATCACCTTGACATGGAGTCTGCATAGCTATACCAATTAAAAGATTCTATTCAATAATACCTGCTGCCAACTCACAATCAGACTTGATTTGCCTAGAAAGTAAAAGGATGAAATAAAATGACTTGATTTGCTTAAAAAGAAAAAGAAAATGAAATCAAATATCCATTTATACATGACTGAAAAAGAAAAAAACAAACCAGGAAACAAAAAGTTATATGTAATAATTTACAATAATGACCTGCAGTTTTATGGAATTTAACATGCATATTGTACTCATTTTTCTAATTTCTTAGCTGAGTCGCATGAAATCTCTTTGTAGATATGGATTCTCACTTAGATATGTGCATAATATCAAATGAATACACTGCCAAAATAGTATTGTGCAATGGCAGCCTTGGAATTTAATGTCATTACCATAAGCAATCATCTTTAATTATTGAATGATGATTCATCAATGGATGAGGTGTTCATGAAATATTGCGTGCAGCTTTTGTCTTCAATTTCAAGCCATGCATAAGAAGTGGATGCAAGAAAAAGAGTTAAATCATGCTTATAAGGTAGATCTATATGTGGCTGTAACATAGTCTAAGTTACTGTAAACAGGGTACTTAGTTCCTTGTTTTAAGCATTCAAGTAAGAGTGTGAACTCAAATACTGGCGAAATTCATAAAAAAACATAGCTTCAAATTTCAGAGAAATACTCTCAGTGATCACAAGTGATAAATCTAATTCCTCCTAGGTCATTACAAACAGAAGAGGAGTTTCACCAGGAATAAATTTTGATGCTTTAACAGACAACTCTTTTAATGAAAATAAGTTAAATTACACCAACAGAAAAAAAAATATTGTATGTACACAACTGTAAATTTCATATGGCATTAGCAAGAGATCATCAAAGTTCCAAATTTCTCACCTTCAGTTCAGACATCCTCACGGTTTTAATCGCAAACTGGTCATCAGGTGAAAGAAGAATCGCACGACCAGCTTTACTAGGTGAAGAGACCTCCCTTAGGATGTCAGTTGAACAAAGCAACATCATGCAATCAGCATGATTAACATTGTGAAGCTCTTGTATGTTTCTGGAGATAAAAAAACAGCAGCATGAATTTCAGCTCCATTTATCTGTTAAACATAACAGCTATTCGACATGCATGATAAAAAAAAATGAAGAAAAAACACATCATAGATAACCTGAAAACATCAGGACAGTAATCCTTCCATTCTAACTCAGTAAATTTCCCAGGTTCAAGATAATTAGATTCCTGTAGATAGTACTGAATCCTTTTACACCGAACCTCTCGGAATGCACAAGATGCAAACTTGTTTGTCAACTCCTCCGCCATGTATTATTGCCCTGCAAAAAACCCATGTTGATTAGAAGCTGATGAAATGCTAATGCATTGCTTATAGGTTGTCATCAGGCACAGAAAAAGCAGCTGAGGCAAGCATTTTTATCAAACACCTATTTCGGTTTCCAATTCCCCAAATTTAAATCTCATCGATCCCTGATTGAATATTAACAACGAATAGAAGAAGAAAAGAAAGTGCAGGTATGGTACCTTTTGGTAGAAGAACTTTATATATATATATATCAAAGAGAAATCTGAAGAAGAGATAAATGATGATATGAGATTGTTGTATATATACATATGTTTAAGAGTTGAAAGAATTTAGTTGCAGCGGTTTTCACTTTTGGTTTAGAGTTTGTTTTGGAAAATTAGTGGAGAAGTCCTGTCTCGAATTTATTACAACAATCAAACAAAGTGACACTGTTGTTGGGGATGGGTTGGAAATCCAAACCAGACGAGGTTTTCGCGCCAGATTTATTTGCCATCACCTAATTATTGTTGTTTTCTCTTGGAGGTTGTATTAGTACAAGCATTCCAGCGTTAATTGCCTGTTTTTGTTGCCGGACAACAGTCACTTGGACATGGGCCGTGGGTGGGCTTAATTTTGGTTTACACTCATCTACATAGCCCCTCCCAAATTGAATTACCTTAATTTTTTTTAATTTGAATATGATATGGTTAAATCAAATAAACATATTATTTAAAATATATTTATAAATATTAATAAAATTAAATTATTTTATTATTAAATATATAAATAAAAATAATATTTTTATTTTAAAAATAAATAATATAAAATTTTTTAATTTATTTATTTTTTATTTATAATTATTTAAATTAAGTAATTTTATGTTATACATTAATAGTAATATATTTATTTATATATCAAATAATTACTCCATCTGTTTTAAAATATAAGTCATTTAAAATTAGAATTTTTGTTTTAAAATATAAGTCATTTCATAAATATCTATAAACTTCTTCTATTTTTTATCCATTCTACTCTTATTTTAAGCAGATACTCCTAGTTTGATGTATAATGATAATAAATATTGAAAATAATTACTTTTAGGGTAATATAATATTTTTTTTCTATGTATTAAATATATAATTTAATTATTATGTGGATACCTTAAACGACTTATATTTTGAAACAGAGATAATATTTTAATGTTTGATAAATTTTTATTTAAAATAAAATTTAACTTCATAATTAATAAATTTTATTTTAAAATTAAAAAATTATATATAATGATTAATTGATGATAAAAATAAAAAAAATCCTCTTTATCTAAGAAATATTTGTTTTAACATATACTTAAATACTATGAGCCCTATACTTTTTTTTTTATAACAAACTAAATTGTCTCTTTTTTTATATTTTGTAAAATCATCTTTCATTGTAATTCATTAAATTCCTAAATTTTCAATAAAAATTTAAAATTCTTTCTTAAATAATCAATGATATAAACATAAAAGCAAAAATTTTTTAGATTATATTTAGCTAATAGGTAATAGCTAATAACGGTTTGATATTAATTTTGTTTAATTGTTATTGTAAATTCATAAAATAACTAATAAAGATAAAATTTTAAATTTTAAATGTTATAATTATTAATTTATATTCATGAAAAATCTTAACAATTATTTGTTATTATATTAATCTATATATATATTAAAAATAATTATTTTTTATATAAATAATTAAAATATTATAATTTATAGTTAAATAATAAAATTTTAAAAATACTATGGAATAAAGATAATTTTTATTTTATAATTTCAGAGATTCAGAAAGTACTACAAAGGTTGATAAAAACTGCATCCTTTTGTAAAGATTAAAAAAAAAAAAAAAAAAAACCCTCTAATACTCTCTTTTTCCTTTATTCATGATCCTTTCCCCCTGCCACCCCCTGTGAAACAACGACAACCGCTGCAACAACATTGCATACAATTCCAACGGCAGCAACGCCGATGCATATATAATATAGGTTTATAAAAAGTACCACCGCGGGATCCGTATTAAATGGACTTGGATTCTGTATTCAACTGAAGGACGGTGTAATAAATTGAAAAAGGACAGAAAGATTATCTTGCTCTCGCAAAACAAGATATAGCTTTGGGTTTTTTTTTTTTTTTTTAATCAAAGTACGGTCCAGAAGCCCATTGGGCCTCAGTATGGGAATTTTGGTTTGGCCTCACAAACTAGACACATAATGTGAAGAGAACAACTCATGGAAGGGGGCCGTTTCTATTTTGGAATCGATAGAGCTTCAGTTGAATGACATGGGAATCAACGGCTGCAATTAGATGGCTATTTGCATTTCCTCATCATGGATATAAATGTCCGAACATGTCATAAGGACTCATAAGAAGACAAAAATCATTATGATCTCGAATCCATGTAGGGGAGACATTAGGATAACCACCACCCAACGGTCAGATAAAGATACTAAAAATGAAATCATCCGCGTGAGAACCCATCTCTACATTTTTACAGCGGAACCCGGAAAAAACGCTCCTACACAGCCATAGATACTGCATTACCAAATACAGAAAAGCTACTAGAGAAGTACCATTCCCTAAGTTTTCCTAGGCAAATGGAAAAGCAGTCCAGCATGTTAGAGGCAGGCAGTTAAATAATAGTTGGTCGAGGAAAAAAAAAAAAAAAGAATCAATGCCCACAGCTTCTACAAACTGAAAACTCAGTCACGCATGCATTCTGCACAGTCAAATGCGTTCCAGGCTTAAATCATCAAATGCCGATCTTGCAGACATTAACACCCCCTCAATGAAAAGCAATAAGGATCTCATCACAAGGCAGATACCTAGATTAATCCGACTGTCAATCAGAAAAAAAAGTATGTATTTGTATTTATCCATTTAAGTATTTTCAATGCAAAGAATAATATTCTCATTTCATGAATCAGCAGCTCTATCTGCTGCTACATTTTGTGTGAACTTTTCCAGAACAGATTTCATAATTACTGAAAATAAGAGCCAAAATAACAAAAAAGATGTGGCATTTCAGACAAATTTGTCTACACCACCACATTAAATTCAATAACATATAAATTATGGTTCAATCTCAAGCCGAGGTTCAAAGCAAAAACCAGTAAATAGCTGAAGTGGGAACCTTTTCGTCACTGGACTTTTTTGTGACCACTTCCATAGTCTATGGTTCACGTCAAAAACAAGAAGAGCTGGAGCTCCATAGCTCTGGATGTATATAAGGTCATCTGTGCCACTGCTAGCAAAAACATCATCAAACTCCCCAAATCCTTGGAAAAACTTGTGGGGCATACGAGAAATCTCTTGCCACTCCTTACCATTTAGAACCCAGATACCAATCCCCTTAATTATGTCAGGCCGGTCTTGTTTACCAATTCCTCCCACCATTACTAGCTTTTGCTTCAAATTCATCAAACGACCACAAGTAAGAGGACAAGGCACTGGAATGAAACTCCTTATCAATAAACCATGTGAAGATCTGCTGGAAAGATTATATGTAACTAGACCATGGCGATTCTTTGGTATGCCACCCCCAGTTGAGTAAATCAAAATGTACAAAACCCCATCACATATCACACTCTCATCACCACTTCTCCACCCTGTTAAAACCTCTGTCCATGAAGTCGTCCACATCCTTGTTTCTGAATCATAAACATAAATAGAGAGATCCCATTGAAAAAAATCTCCTGGGACCTGTTTAGACTTGACAACTGAGATAGTATATCCATGTGATATCCTGTTCACTGAAATTGCAAGTGCACTGTAATCAGCAATTTTTAAACCTGGAGGCTCCTCAAGGTTCTTATAGCATTTGGTGATAGGGTTACAGACATACAACTCACTTCTCCTGTCATTGTCCATGAAGCAAACCAAACCACAAGATGAAGAAATTAACCAATTGGATGTTTCAATGCATGGGAGATCAATGCCATACCACTTACGGAGGATTGGGTCATAGGCATAGCCAACAGGTTCATCAGAGCTTGTAAACATAAAATACCATGGTTTTTGTGATAGCACATGAGAGAAATTCCACAAGAACCTTCTTGAACTAACAATTTCACGCCATCTTTTACACACAGAACCTGCTCTGAAGATACTAGCAATAGGAAGATAGGCTAGAATCCGTTCCAACAGATCATTAGGCAAGATTAAATCCACAGAAACTGCATTAATTTCTTTATTGCCTTCATCACTGAGCTCTGAGAATGAATCAAACTCACTAGTATCTCTTGTTACATCATCAAAGCAATCATTCATCCATGATGTCTCTCCCTCCATGATAAAGAAGCAATAAACAGCAGCACTGATAGAAAGACAAGAAAGAGGAACAAAATTTAAAATAAATACTAATTTCAACAAGAAAAAGGAGAAAAGAAAACCACAGTCCCTCTAAAGAAGTTAAATCACTAAACAAAACGTCAAAATTCAAGAAATTCAAGTTTCTGGCTAACAATTTTAAGTGCAAAAAAGAACAAGAATGGGAAGCCAAGGAAGGAAAAGGAAAATCTTGTACTACTAGAGAAATTCAATTATTATTATTGCCATGTTTAACCTAAAGTTAGATCACATCCATAAACATGATATGCAAGAATGACATTCCATATATAACCAACCTCAACAAACTATATATCGGACCCATAATCATATTCTGCCCAACTTCCATGTATATCAGATAGAGATCTCCTATTGCCATTGATTCATATCCAAAATATCCAATTCATTCACCCCCAAAAGTAAATGAGGATACTGGAACCCGAGACAATCCTATTAGCTATTAGCAGAACCGAACACAAACCATAAGAAAATCTAATTCAGTAACCACAGAAAAAAAACAGAAAGAACATCTAAATTTTGAGATATGCCACGACTTGAACACTAAAAAACACAGCTTTAACAGATTTCTAAATGACAGGCGTGCTTGGGGAGAAATTGAAGTAAAATGGAAATTTCAGACAGCTAAGCAATCAAAAATGAGATTAGTTACATACCCAGAAAGATGTAGAATCAAGGCAATTCAGCAGTAATACCAAATCAAACGCATATCCAGAAGCAAATAATACCAGCCACCTGAGTCCCAGTGGCCCCAAAATATCAAATAGAAGAAATCAAACAACAGAATATGGGAATACTACTTCTGGATTTGAAATCTTATTTATGCACACATCCCACATTAATCACTGAATTGTTTCCCCAAGGACGATAACAGCATTTAAAAAAGGAAAACATTAGAAAACGATATAAGAAGAAGAAGGAACATTTTAAACGAGAATTCTTATAATAATGAAACTACCGATCCAGAAACAACTGGTGTTATTTCCACCAAAAAAAAAAAATCTTTCTGCGGTTTAACACATCAAACCCTAAAAACGATTTAGTGAGTCAAAATAATAGAATAATGTTATCAATCAAACATCAAAGCGCTACTTAACTAAAAATCATTACCATGATTAACTAAACTCAAATCACAGATTAAAAACAATACAAGAAACACAGGCAGATTTAAAGAACATAAAGACAGAACCTTTATATAAAAAACATGACCCAATACCTTATTCTAAGCCACCAAGAGAGTGACTGCCCAACTGGGTGTGGCCAGATTTAAGAGGAAAAGAAATGGCAGAAATGAAAAACAGGAAAACAACAGATGTGCCCACCCAGAATAGAGTATAGAGCAACCCACTAATAAAAGAAATTAATAAAAAACATAGGGACCAAAACGAAATTGGGCTATGAGGAAGATATTTGCTTCAAATGGTAGATAACTATGACATGGGTCACTCCAGATTTGGCCGGTAACCCACGCCTCAGCATTCCATATGAGAGAAAGAAGGGGTTTTTATTTTATTTTGTTTTGTTTCTTTTCGGTTTCTTTTTTCATACAACAAAAAACGACAGGAAGAGAATGAAGTAAGAGGGCGGTTTTCATTTTTATATAGAGGAGAGGGGAGATATTGGGGGGAGGCGAGGAGCGCGTGTCTGGGCGTGGGGTTTGGGATTTGTACAAAAGAAAACAAGCATGGAAGGAGTGCAAACGATTTGAGGTGTTATTCAAGCACCTGATGGATTTTTAATGAGCATATAAAAGAAAACATTGGGATTTTGGCCACAATGAAAAAGAAAATAATAATGCTGTCCTACTCATCTCCCCCACATTTTTTTTTACTTTTCTTTTTTTTTTTCTATTGTCCTCTTTTATTTTCCCTTTTAATTATTCTAATTATTCTTTTAAAAAAATATATTATTTGTTGCAGCTCTCTGTTCTTTCTTCCAGCTTCGTCTCTGCAATTTTTGTTTTATTATTTCTTGGGGTTGTGGTATATGCTTTCTCCTCCCAGTTATGAGCTTGGCAAGTAGAAACCATACCATTCCACATGGGACACCTACCTTTTCTTTTTTCTTTCTCACCGCACTATTAGCTTTTGAGCAGTGACAGGAAAGCCTTGGAGGGCTTCTTTTTCAGTTTTTTTGCCGTTGGAGGCACTAAGGCCTCTTCTCTCCTGTGGACTTTCTTTAATTTAGACTTTACCTAACCCGCAACCTAATCGCCTTCTATTCAAACCAATAAAAAATTAATGATATTTAAACTTTGATGTCATTTCTAAACGTGTTCTTAACATAATTCTATTTCAATATCATTTTTTTAATAAGATATAATGAGCAATGTACTTTTCAATTTTGACTGGAGATTGTTGTAATCCAGTTTGGATTTAAAGTATTATTTGCATCAATATGTGAATCATGCAACTATGATTTATGGGGTCAGAAGCATCAAATGCATTAATCTGCCCATTCAGAAAAGGTTATACATACATAAAGTGAAAAAAAAAAATTTAACGGCTCTTTCAGGCGACAATAACAGAAATGATTTTTCTGTTTATGAATCAAAGATGGCAAGAAGAAGGCTCCAAAAGATAAAACAAGAGGGAGAATGAAACATATGCTATTGCAAAGATATCATCCAATAAGTACAAGCAGTACAAACATTATGGAACACTTGTATTTGCAATTTCAGGCAGAACACAACAAAAACTGATGACTAAATGGCTTTATACAATTGATGATGCCTAGAATGCTTACGCTCTCATCAACCCCATAACAAATTTCAACATCAACCCACCATAATTCTATTTGCTTTTTTTTTTTTTTGCAAAAATACATCATATTATTCTAATAGAAAGAGAGAGAGCAAATGCAATAGATCTAATGTAATGAGAGCATGTAGGCATTGACCTCAACATTTAGCACAAAAAAGTGTCTCTGTACTGAAGCGAAGAGAGAACTGAAAAGGGGTTTAGTGGCAACGCCGCAATATAGCACTTCTCTTTCCAGCCAAGCCACTTTGTGCACATTAAGTCATGTGTCACTTGTAATTGTTTTATTTGCTATGCTTTTCTATTTATTTTTTTTTAAAAAAAAATCCGTAATCATGGTCTGCTTATGCGTAGATTTTATTAAGGAAAGCCTGCCAAATACATTTGAAACATGAAGTCAGGAAAGACACAGATGGGGAAGTGGGGTAACCCAACATTGACATGGATATCTATATATATATATATATATATATTGGAAATGGATAGTTCATGAGAATGGAAATAGTCCCTCCCTCAAATTTTCTGAATAACAAACAACTTTTATTAAAAAAGATCCAAAACAAACCAACAAACCATACATACATAGTACTCAAAACATTTGTTTGGGGGAAAAAAGTGGTTTGGGGGGCAGAGAATGGTTGAGCTTCTAAACTCGTGTGAGCGTAAGAGCAAGGAAGTGGATAGAAATCAGTGGCTGAAGATATTATTATATTTGCCTGCACCTGGTGTCTTTGGGAAGTAAAGTGAAAGAATATATTATTTACCTAAATATCCTATATTTTTTTTTATCATTTGTGAAAGCAATAGGGTCAAGATAGTAAATCAACAGATTTACACCGCACTTTCACCCGGTACAAGATGATTGACGATGTGGGCCTCAACTTCATGTTTGCAGTATTTTTGGGTTAATATAATATAGTTTATTATATTTAATTAAATAATTTTTAAAATTTTTTTAACACTGTATAAAATTAGTTATAACATTTAGTTTAGTGAAGGGAGACATGATCAAAAGTTACAACATATATTTTTCTAAAGAAAAAAATACCTTTATATTTTAATCTAAGAACAAATTCACTTTCACCCATCTTAATTCCTCACATTTTTTCTGTTTGATATCTATTTTTCTTTTCCTTTATTTGTTTAAGTGACATTTCAATCAATTTTTTTTTCCCCCATAAATGGTGATCCAACGAAGGAAGTAACATTCAAGTGCACAAATAGAACAGCAGCACCGTGAGGTAGAAATCCCAATTTTTTTTTCTTTCCCAATTCTTAAAGTTTCTTACAAATTAACTGCTAAAACTTAAGTCAAAGCTTCATTGGCACTTCCAAAAATTCGATATTTCCATTGATTGTGATAAGAGTAGCCGAAGCTACAAGAGATTGAAATTTAATCAAAGTTGGTGCACCAAAATTGAAGAATGATTCACTATGACACAATTATTTGAAATAGAAAGATAAACTCCAAGCCATTCGAAAATGAAGAAAGGGACGAATTAGCTAATTTAAATCTTTTTTGCTCCCGTCTTTTTTTTTTTTTTAAATGAATAAAATTGAATGCAAAGATAGTAATTACATAAAAGAAACTCCGGTTTTAGAATTTCAAATGACGGATGGTAGATGCTTGACGCGCAGCCACGAAGTCTCGCTGCTCTCCACCGCACCTATCTCGCCAAGGCCAAGCATCTCCCACAACAAAAGTTTTTATTCTTGCCATTGCCAAATCACTGCTCCACTCGAAAATAATCAAATTGTAGCAAATGTATTAGTCAACTCAAGAATCAGAATAATTATCAAAGATATGCAAGAAAGCTCAATAATTTAACTACAATAATTATTTGATTAATAAAGTTCAGACCAACTTTTTCTGTTTTTCTAATCATGAATTTTTTGTTTCAAACAATAATTGATGAAAAAAATAAATTTTTTACACAAAAAAAAAAAGAATAACGAAATGACTTTTTAATATAATTGCTAAAACTTTAAAAACTATTTCATACTCACTCTCTCATTTTCAATAGTTTCCAAACAAGGGCAAAGGAAAATCTTCTCTCATCTCATTTCCCCAGCCTTCCATTTTTCACCGATGGCCACATATGCCATCTTTTTAAGTTCAGTACCTCTGGCCACTGGGCACCTAGAAGACGATAAGAAAAGGCACAGTCATTTGCATGTTAGTGGAGCCAGTAATCCAAGAAAGAGACGACACAAGACATACTTGAAAATTTAACAGAAAATCATTGCAAACTCATGGCCCATTTTGGGCGATCGAAATAAGAAACATATCAACAGTGGGAGTCGGCAAAATTTTGTCTGGATCGAAAAATTTAATCCAATTAATTTTGTTCAGTTTTTTTTATTTGATTTTTATATAAATTCCATTTGATTTTATTTTTAATAATAAATTTCAGTTTAATTGAATTAAATTAATTTTAGATAAATTAAAATAATTTAAATTTATATTAAATCGAGTTAAAATGTTTAAATTTATTTAAATTTATTATTTATATAAAAATATATAAATAAATTTATTAAAAACTTATTATTTATATTCAAAATACATGTAAATATACTAAAAAGTTATTATTTTATATTAAATATTTTTTAAAAAAATTCAAATAAAATAAAAGTTCAAATAAATTTTCACTTATATCCAATATAATAAAATATAAATTTATAAAAATTTAAAAAAAAATTATTTGATACTAAACACAAACTAAAGAATCACTAACAATTGCTGGTTGGAATTTGTGGAATCGATCAAGTGCGCCACATCCATATGGTCATCAATGTATAGGGCAGCATCTTTGGACACAATCCATTTGAAGAAGATTATGGTGGCTTTCGCAACAGAAGTCATATAAAAATGAAATACGTGTCGGCAACCCTTCCACGCATTTTAATATAAAGTGATCCAATATCAATTTCGATTGAGCAATATTATAATAAAATTTTGAATTTTACTCTTGATAAAAACCTGTTAAAAAATAAATAGGAATTAAAGTTATGTCATTGATGATCAACTTATAAGCTGGGATAAACTCTAGAAAGGTTTTGACTACTGTGAACAATTTATATCAAACTCTTTAATATAACAAATCATTTCATAAAATAAAAGTTCAATAAATTCTTTATTATTTAAATATAAAACAAAATATTAATTTGATTTTTAACTTTTATATTTAAAGAGTTAAATTTTACTTTTGCTACTTAATATATTCTAAATTTTCACATATTTTATTAATTAATATTTTATCTCATTTTTTCTATTGATCAAAATTAAAAGAAAATAAAAGCAGTTTAAAATTATTAATGTTTATAAAAAAATAGAATGAAGAATTAAAATATAAAAGTTCATTAAATTCAAGTAAAACTTATTACTATTTATCAACAGAGATGCTTTTTTTATTATATAAATAATATCTTTTAAAATAAAAAAAAATTACTAAGGATAAAAACAGCGCTAAAGATACTTTAATGTTGCAGTTTTTATTAAACTAATAAAGAGTCATAAATTTATTAATTATTAATTAAAATAAATTTTATGTTAACAAATATTGGAGATTCAGTACTCTTTTTTTTTTCAATATGAAACTAAAATTGAATGTTTTTATTAAAAATTATTCACATATAATCGTTCATAAAAAGTAATTATTTTTTTAATATTGAATAAATTTATTGTGTTTATATATAATTATTGTAAAATTTTTAACTATTCTAATTTAAATTTTATTTATTACTATAATTTATAATTCTGGTAAAAATTTCATTTTCAATAAATACTCTGTTGTATGATTAAAAAAATAAAAAAAGATCATAGGAATAACTATATGGGGATGTGAAGCTACGCCTCCGATGGTGGTGCATGTGCGGAAGACGAAGCAGAGTGAAAATCAGAAGAAACTAGTAACGTACAACCAGAGGGAGAAGCTGCTAGCGAATCGGCGATAAATCGGGAGAAACAGACAGAGCTGCACAGACCCACCAGTGCCGTAGGATTTGATTAGTAAATGGTATTTACGAAAATAAATCGAAATTTTACTAATTCCGATTCCCCCAACCAAGCACTTGCGATTGGCTTTTCTGCTCTGCACACTTAAAACATCGATTGCCCTTATTAATTTAATTTTTTATAAAATAATACTGAATCAATCAATCAATCACATCGCCCTTCTTGCTACAGGCCACAGCGAGATCTGCAATCCTAGGCTGTGCCCCAGCCAGCTTCCTTATCTCCATGCCGTCTTACCCTTCCCGTTTTAACCAAGTGCGTGTTTTTCTTTAACTCTCCTGCTCTGGCGCTCACCAACTACTTGTAATTTACATGTTTGTTTGCCGTTTCTTTTTTTTTTTTTTTTCTTTCCTTAATGGATGTTTGCTGTTACTTTCTGGTTCCTGCATTAATGCAAAATGCACACCAATTAAATAGTACACGAGAGTCAGGGAAGGGATGAATGACTGAGTTATAATAGGCATTATGGTTGGACTTTAAAGGAATACCCACTCACAGTGCCTGGTGAACTAAGCAGAAGTTAATTTCCATGGGTCACATGTGTTTTGGGCCCATGCTAAGGATTTATTTCCTTCCTCCCCCTGGTTAAAGCTCATAACTTGTTTTGAAACAGAAGCGTTTACAAACATTTAAGGGACCTTGAACTCTTAATTTTAATTGGACCACCAGGAATTGCTAGGCCTGCCTAAGAGACCAGCCCAATTCCATTAACTCCCAACCCAACAGAGCAGAGTAATGTTCAATGTTCAACATCTTATTCAATACGGTTCAGCTAAAATCAGCAGAGCACAGTTGAAAAACGGAATAAAAGCTCATACAATTTTTTTTTTTCCACCGTTTCATTCTACAACAATTATAAATAAATAAAATGCAGTGCTATGAACCGAAAATCATCCTTTTTTTTTTTAAAAAAAAAGATTGTATAATTCTTTTAGTTTTATGAAAAAAAAAATTTTGCTTTTTCATGAATGAATAGCGCAAAGTTTTGTATGCATTTAGTCCTCCTACTGAGCTTATGACTTCCTAACGAGTCGATATCCAAAAAAATGATGACCAAATTATCGGAAATGGGCTTACATTTTACCAAAAAATTCACTACTTAACGGCTAACAAAAACCAAAGTGATCGCAGACAGACAGCAGAGAGATGAGGTGATCCCCACCATTAATCAGTCTGAAGATTAATAATGAGATGATCCCGCACCATTAATCAATCTCAAATAATAATGATCAACCCAGTCGAAACAATCTAGACCGTCCACCCTCAATTCTCTTTCTGCGACGCACCGAAAGACTGAAGATTCTGTGCGGAAAGGCAAAGAGGAAGCATCTTCTTCGCCAACAACCCACAAAACATCCCTCCACCGTCCGATGACGACCTCAAGTGCGTTATCGCCGAATCTGTAAGCCCGTTCCAGTCCTTCAAAGCCGTCGACGCCGCTGAAGATGATGAAGTAGTAGAATCACCACCATCAGAATAATCTCCGGATTCTCCACAAGAATTTTCACCGCGTAAATCATCTTCCATCGAAGCCGACTTCTTTAAATCACGGCGACGCAGGAGGCCAGTACGCTGACCCATGAGATCGCGGTAACCGATAGCCGATGCTCCATTCAAGGTCGCAAAATCATAGCCGTCGTTGACGATGGCGCCCACGTTGAGCACGCCTTGGAATCTTCCAGAAGGACGGCGGATCTGGAGAGCGACGAAGGAGGGAGTTTTGGTTGATTCTAGGAATGAGATAGTGCTGATGAGTAAACGGACAGTGCCAATTAACGGGTCGCGGAGGTAACCGACGGCGTAAATTTCAAAGGAAACGGCGGAGGTCTCGCTGAAGAGGAATTCAGGAGTGACTTTGAAGAGGAACTTGTCGTTCCACGTCGGGTTGTCGCTGCCGACTCGATCTATTCGGGTTCGGAGCTTGGTGGAGGGGTCGACCCAAACGACGGCGTAGGTTTGCATCCGGCGTATGTTAGCAGATGGAGGCTTTAGGCCTTGTGCAGAGATCAGGTTGATCTCTAGAATCTTCTCCTCCATGTCAGATTGTCTTTCTTTTTCCCTAGTTATTTCTTGATTTTTATAAGAATTGGCGAACGGTTCTGATTAAAAGAAAGAAAAGGGAACTAGCGGCCGGTAATGTCGGTCGCCGGAGAAATGAGAGAGAAAGATGAACTAATATAGACAGTTGAAACTGCCTCAACTGTCTGATAGCGGGTTGGATGAGAAAGCATCAAACAGGTCCTATGGTGTACTGAATAGCTGCTCAAGCCATTTGTGGTGGCGTGATTTTGACACACTACGTGGCACTTGGTGATACGTGAGACAACTGTTATGGGGAAGAAGCCGACCGCAGATTTGTTCCAATTTTTTTTCCCGTTAACACCTTTTTTTTTTTTTTTTTATATTTGGATGATAAAATATAATACATTTAATAATACCTCAATCGGTGAAAAATAATTGAATAACATGGAAAAATAATTTCCCTAAATCAAAGTTGTTTTGCTTGAAAATTTATTTTATATTTCTGAAATACTTAAAAGTAGTGCCAGTTCTGAAATTTATTTGCTATTTTGCTTCAATATGTAATGCTTTAGAAGAAGCCTTTCCTAAATTTTTGCGTTTGAGAAATTCTTAATTCTATTTAAAATATGATATATCTTTATGCATTATTGCTATAATGGAAAACAATCAATTTGCAGTTCGAGTTGGAATTTATTGTGCAAATTCAGGACTCTAAATGAGAAGTCATGAGGCCAAATTCAATGGCACGTTTCATTCAAGAACGAAGAGATATCAATACCATCATCATAATTACTAAACGATCAAAACTTCAGTGATGGCTCTAAACAGTAAAAACATATGCAAAAATAATTCTAAAGTAAACCCAAAACTAAAAGAAATCAAGGTTCATATGCACAGCTTTTTTCGAAAATTCTTTTCGATTGAATGAAGCTTTTGTTCTAGAGCGTACTGGTACCAAAATTTCTGCTTCTCCTCTCTTTTGCAGCGTCGAGTTGGTGTCCCATAAATTCATCATAAGTCATTGTGACAGCAATTGGTTAAATGAACATTATCATTATGTTACTTTTAATTAATTATTTTTTAAAATTAATGTGTATTTTATAAAAGAATAATTATTTTTATCCCAAAATTTTAATCAAGTTTTTTTTTTCTTTGCCAAATATAGTCCATTTTTTTATTTTTTACACTAGTAATTTATTCATTACCTATTATAACCTTACTTGCTGCACTGTTATCAAAAAATTATAGACACCAAATGTTTAACGCACTTGCTGAAAAATTAAACAAAATTAATTTTTAACATTATCGATATATATGGAGAATAAAAAAATCTAATAATTACTGACCTAAAATTAGAAGACTACTTATATTACTATGACCAACAAAAAAGAAAGCCTTCAAAATTCTCACGCGTATTATAATACTAATTATCATTAATTTTACATTAAATAATTAACAATTTTAAAAATATTTATTATTATTTATTTTAATATGAATGTGAATGTATATTTGGAAAAAATATATAAAATCAATTATTTTAATCATATTATCTATATATTCTTAATATGTATGTAAGAAAATAAAATAAAAATCTGAAATGAAAGAAATATTATGAAAAAGAGAAAAAATAAAATTAAAAAATTAATTAACATTCATAAATCAATGTAAAACATCAAGTACATACAATAAGAATTTTTCCATAAAACAACATTTTAATTTTAAATGGAGAAAATATGGCATAAATCTTGCCATATTGCACGATCTTCAAATCAGCAAATCGTAACCTGATTTCTAGAATTCTATACCGTCCGAAGGCGAAAGAGACACCATAGACATGGATAAATTGTTGAGTTTTTGCTTCAAGCTTTATTGTTTGATGGACGGCATACATACATAGAGAGAGCGACAAGGTTCAAATCTTGTCCGTATAGATTTTTTATTTCCGTTCCTCATATATCCCACTAAATTTAGGAAAAGGTTTCCTATTGGACCGAAATAATTTAATATTATTAATTGTTTTATAAAATTATTATTAAATAAGTAATATAATAAAATAGATTTTTCAAAACTATAATAACGTCCGAAGATAGTAATAAAAAAATTATATATTAATTCATATTTTTAATCTAATCTTATGTGATATAATTTTAAAAAGAATTTGTTAAATTTAAATAAAATAATTCTTTATCATGAAAAAAATAAATAATATTAAATATTTTATAATAAAAAATAAAATTAATAGATAATTGTCAATCATATATATGTATATGAAATAATTCTAAGAAAAAATTTATTAATTCATATTTTTAATTTTATGTGATATAATTTTTAAAATTTATTAAATTTGAATGAAATAATTTCTAACAATCTATTGTAATATTTGCTAATAATCAATGAAATTAATTAAATTTAAAATTTTTGTTTAAAATTTTATTTTTTAAAATTTTTAATTTTTGTTTAGGAATTATTTAAAATTTTTTACTTTTTAGATTTTTTTTAACTTTTTGTTCAAAAATTTTTTTATATACGATTTTAGCTTTTAAAATTTTTAATTTTTAATTTTGTTGTTTCTTACTTAAAAATTTTTTATATGACAGGTTAAATTTTTAATTTTTATAACATAAAATAAAATAATAACATATAAATATATACTACAAAATTATTTGATAAATAATAATTAAATAGTAAAAATAAAATTTGAAATTAAAATTAATAATATGTATTAATGATTGTTATTGTAAATATTAAAAATAATTTTATTAATATATACAATAATTTATCACTTTAAATAATTTTTATTTTAGATAAACTTATTAGAAATAATTAATAAATTATACAAATAATTTAAATTTTTACAATTCAGTTACGGAAGTGCTTCAACCGTTTTTCGTGCTTAAAGAAAACTACTTGGTTAGCTTATCCAGGAACCTAGAATCCTAATAATACATGCATATCCTATAAAAATTCATAACTAATCACAGAAAGAATTTCTTGACCAATCGATTTAATTACTTCTTGTTGTAGTTAATTTATGTACCTGGTCATTTACAAATCGTGCTTCGTCTCATACAATTACAAGGTCACATTCATGTCAACCAGGAAAGTCTCTAAATGGTGACCAAGTCACGGAAAAACAGAAGTACAGATTTGATTGAGAGTTTAATCAGAGATGCTCTTCAATACCACACAATCTAAAACCATCAAGGTGGTGTGTAACAGGGTAGATTAATGATTTATTATTATTATTGTTGTTATTTAACAGATATATTTTTTACATAATCAGATGCTCCAGATCAGACACGAAACCTTACAGATTATGATAAAAAGCACACGTCACATTAACCTGGCTCCTAGATATACATGAAACTCAATTACATGCTACATGAGAGCTGATTATTGTGCGCTTGTAACCAAACCAGAACTAGTAAAGCCAACACATACAAGTAGTAACATATTCATAAGCTTACATTGCAACAGCAGCAGCTTTCTTCCTTGCGACCTTGCTGGATGTTGCAGAGGAAAGTGGAGATGTTGCTGTTCTATACCGTCTTCTCCTCATGTTTTTCCTTCTTAACAACTTTTTCTCTAAATCTTTCACTCTCCCAGTGAGGCTGCATATGACAGCCAATTGCTCTTTCCCTGCTTCAAGTAATTTCCCCACCATCTCTCTCATTTTCTCACTCTCTTCAACCAGCTTTCTTTCACTTCCCATCTCTATCTCCTGCTCATTTCTGGCAGCCCATGGCACGGGTAATAAAACTCTCTTTTCTTCATCATGTTCAGCAAGCACTGGATTAACTTGCATCCCAACCACAGCTTCCCTTTCAACGCCACTCACCGTCTCCAGCTTTTGGTGTTCTCTCTCTTTTAGAATGATGTCCTCATTGAGATCAATAATTCCCTGATCAACTTCTTTTTCTACATCATGGCTTTCTTTCTGCAATGGTGAGGAAACTTGTGACATCTCCTCTAGTGGAGATGATTCTTCCATCCGCTCACTGACATTGTTAACTTTCAATGAAAGTGTTTCCTGCACATCTCCTTCAAGCGTTTTTTCTCGTGAAAAATCATTCTCTTGACTTGCAATCTTCACCCAATCATTTGATTCAGTAACAGAGACTCCATCATTGAACCCTTCAATACACTCCTGCTTTGACGTGCTCTCATTGGGAACCTCCTTATCAGGTACAGATACCTCAGTTACTGTTTGCCCTTCATTGACCGCTTCCGTAAGATATTTTGATTCATTTAAACCTGGAACTACCTCATCCAGTGAAGATATATCAACTGTCATTCGCCTGCTGTTAGATGATTCCATTGATTGCCGCTTTAAAACATCAATAGTGGCTTCATAATCCACATCACCACCAGGTAAAACTTCATCGTCCTGGATCTCAAGCTGTTCATGTTTCTCAGGTTCCTCCTCATCAATTGCTTCAACAGGTAACTCTTCCAGTAAATTTATTTCCGGAGTTTCTTTGCCGGTTATCAGTTCAACAAGGCCAGCAGCTAGAGCTGAGCGTGTAGAGACATTTGATTCCACCTCTTCACGTTGTCTCACCCCTACAATATTTCTTTCAATTTGTTCCTTATTGGAAGCAACAGGCTCCTCTTCTGTTACCCCTTCTAGGAATTTTTCTGGGTTACTCACTTGACAATTATTATCACTATTCAGTGCTTCATTTACATGATATGGTTCAGATGTCTCACTATTTGGGTCACAACAGATGCTTTCGGCTTGGACTCTTGAAATTTCTTCAGAACCACTGTCCTCTAAAGGCAATAGGACATTTTTCACAAGCTCTGATGAGACCATATTAGTAGAATGAAGCTCTCCTTTACCTGTTTTATCTGTTTCTGCCAAGTGAGATTCTAGATCCCCTGCTACTGATAGAGCAACCCTTTCAGATTTATTTTGCTCCTCTTTGCCGATAAGGAGAGAATTTGAAGTTTCTTTAGTGTCAGACACAGTATCCATCGGATGGGAAAGATCAACATTTGAATGTTCTTCCTCGTTCTCGATTCTTCCTTCTTCAGTGCCCAAAATATTGTTAGTATCAGCAACAAAAGGATTTCCCCAAGGCTTAGCTTTGCCGAGTAAATCAAGCTTCTCCTGCAACGTTACAAGCTCCCTTGCCAAAGATTTCCTTACATCCCTGATACTTGGGTGCAAACCCTGGAAAACAATTAAAAAATAAAGAATGAAATCAGAGAATAATTACAGTAGAAAGAACCTATAATTTTAGGACGATAGCTTGATAACAAAACCAGAAGCATCATGTCCGAACCATTACAGAGAAAGTTAATATGTGAGATGCACGCCGTTGTTAAAACCAGTACCTTGAACTACAATTACAACTAATGAATTGCCTATTTTCAATGAGCTTACTCTATGCACAATTCATGTTTGTACCGATGTATCTGCATTGATTGGTTTGTCCACTGTGAATTCCTAAGTCATAAGTAGTTTTAAAGTGCTACTGCTTCCACTAAAGAGCACAAGAAGAAACAAATGCATTCAAGTATCTCATATTTGCAAAGTCATCTTGTATTTTTTTTTTTTTTATTTGCATAAATGATTCGTACAACCTGCACTATACAACATGGTACTGCCACCAAGTATGCTGAAACGGATTAGACACATACCTGGATAGTGTCCAATTTTAGGAGAAGGCTCATTACCATTTCTCCAATAACTGCCCCTTGCCTCTCATCTTTCTGCAGGTCAGAAGAGGACTCCAAAGCATAGATTTTGTTTCTAACCTCAATCACCTGGTCCTGGATTTTGGCAATTTGCTTTAACTTCTTCAGTGGTTCCCATCTCCTCAATTCAAACCCCCGATAAGCAGACTGGATACGTAAAGCTGCTTCCTCATCTGATAGTTTACTTTTTCCTGCTGTAGGTTCTCCATCACCGGATTTCCTTTTATTAATTGTTTCCTTTTGTTCATTCATTTGCTCAGTTGTTTGATCATTCAATCCTTTATCCTCCTTGATTATGCATTTCTCTTCATTCTTTTCTTTATCCTTCATAGTTAGGTTGCTGGAAGCCTCTATTTCAGAATTAACTGACGAAGACATAGGAAATTGGGATTGGTGCCCTCTCCACTGTTCTTCATCCTTGTGTTCACTAGCCTTCCTTTGCACAACCTCTATAACGTTGCCCTTGTTTTTATCGGCTTCTGCCTCTTTGCTGCTGCTTGATGTGCTTTCCTGAACTTGTGTATTCCCTGCTTTTATATCTGAAGAAACAGAGGCCTCGGGACTATCCTCCATTGCATCCCGTGACTGTCCTTTTGACGCAGGAGGACTAGGAGACCTTGAGCCTATGCTACCAATCTTCTGAGGCAAGGGATCAACTCTGAGACAAACAGGAGGCAACTTTGATGCTTTTGGTGAGGTTGAGAACTGTCTTTTTGCACTAGCTCCAGATGCTTTAGCCATCCCTTTATCTTCTCCATTCTTCAGAGAAGCACCTCTTTCTTTCCTCCCAGCATCTTCATACTTCTCCTTGGCCTTAGGTGCTTCCATGTGCTTCACAGGAATGGTTCTGAGATTAGAACTTTTTTCCTTCGGGTCCGGATTAACGTGGCCACCAGATTCCTCATGGACCACTTCAGATCTGCTCATGTTATCGTTGCTTTTTGTAGTTGGTAGCTTCACCGTGAAGAACTTGTTAGAGGAATCGGGCTCTTCAACAAATTTTGAGGCTACATTCTTCTCCTTATGCTCCTCCTTAGTCTCATCCTTATTATTATTATTATTATAAGCAGGCACCCAAATTACAGGAAATGGAAATTCTCTCATTTTATCCTCTCTTTTCTGATCCGGAGTACACGACACATTGTCAGCTTGGATCATGGATGGAAGGTTTTTCACATCGACTGGAAACCAATTGCTCCTCAATCTTGGGTCCTGATCAAATGACATTACATTTTCAGAAAGCTCCATATCTGGCGAAAATTTGTCCCCACCAGCTATATCCGACCCCAAAGACTTATGCTCTTTATTATTCATATAATGCGGTGGAATCCAGAAAACTGGATACCAATAATTTTTCAATTCCGATGGAAGCGAAGAGTCACCCATCTTCTTCTCAACGTCGGGCTCCTGCTCTTCAATCTTCACACTTCCAGAATTTCTCTGGTTGTGTGTGTGGTTAGGACATCCACAACAGTGATAATCATTAGGCTTGTCATATTCATACCTAGGTAACTCTCTCACATAATATGGAGGAGGGGCATAGTGCATAGGAAAGGCATCAGGAGATGGATAATGATGTCCACAATAATGGAACTGAGGTGACAGAAAATAAGGATAAGGTCTGCAACTGTAATTACCAGGGAAGTTCCCATGGTTGCAGTAGGAGTAACATGGAACTGAGGAACCAAAACTGTTAGCATAAGGCCAAGGTTGATTGACTACGACAGATTTGGATGGGTCATCCGACACAAGAGTTGGAAGAGGCTCAAAACTGGGATGAAAGTTTTGATTGGAAGGCAATTGGTTTCCATAAACAGGATATGAGTCCACGTATCTATAAACAGGCGTCATTTTCAGCGTAGATTACTACTTATACCACTCCCTGGTAATTCTTCACTGGTATGAAATTAGGCGCCCAGAAAATCAACAAAAATTGAGAATCTATAAGACTTCAAAAAAAAAAAAAAAAAAAAGTAAAGTCATAATTAGTATGAAATCATCCACAACATCAATATAATGGAAAAATAAACTGGTCAAGTACAGCTTGAAACACAATAAATAACTATTTTCTTTTTGTTTTGTTAATGAACAAAACCATTAAAATATCAAACAAATAGATTATACAGATCACATCACACAATTCGAAAATGGTAACAAATAATTCAAATATTATAAATTGCAAGGACGGAAATTGGATAATTTATGTCCATACATGACACCGCAAATTTCAGATACTATCATTTATCATCATCTACTTTCCACTAAATTATTTGAAAACCCTAAAAAGAGTTGAACCTTATGGTGCAATGATAGTGTCATCACAGAAACTCCCACTTCTGAGTCATGGAGATAGATAGCCTTATCAAACCTTCAAAAAAAAGCGCATGGAACAATAGGAAACCACAACCCGTAGCTAATGCCACTATCACACACCTTCATTTCCATACTACCTATAAATGCTCACCTTCATTTCCATAGTACCTATAAACACTAAAGGCGATAAAACATATTATCATCCCAAACTACAATTCCAAATCAAACTATTACGAAGATGCAAGTTATAAAAGATTAAACAAACACTTACAGCTTAACAGAGAGAAAGAAATATTAAAAAATCCTGTCAAGCCCTACCGAAATCCAAATGACTGAGTGATCGAGGTCGATCGGTCCACAAACCCGAAAACAGACGTGATCTTAATTCTCTGTCTTCTCTTATGCAATGTAGCTATGTTGTGCTGATGGAATTTTTCTGAGATGAAGAAAGTGTTAGATATGCTGTTTTTATATATAGGTGGGATTTTGAATTTTGCAAAAAAAAAGCTTTTCGATTTGCTTCTTCCAATTTCCAGATGTTTCCCGCGTCTCCTCAACCAAACTGAACGATCTGGATTTTTCCAGCCACGCAAGACGCATTTTTTTGTCGCCACGTGTGAGTTCCATTGGCACTTCCCCGCGGGCGGTTAAAATTTTATTTTACATGTAAAAAAGGAGAATAATTATATTTTTGATACTTTTTGTTAATTGATATATTTACATAAATAAAAGACGAATATATCTTTGGAGTTTTATTTACTTATTTATTCAAAATTTATTATATTCAAACTGCAATCAGTCATAAAAATTTTATCAAATATTTTATATAAATCAACTATCAACAATTAGTACCAACAATCAACAGCAATAATTAATAATCAGTTATAAATAAAACAAACATATCCTAAAATTTTGAAAAAAAGAAAATGATGCAATATGAATGAATTATCACAATTTTTAAGAAAAAAATTATCATCAATTGTTAATTTTGGTCTAAATAAATTTTTAAATCAAAAGATAAATTTTTTATTCTAATTTGAGGATAATTATTCTTTAAAATGTGATGTATCTTGTTTTTAATAATATTTTCATTTCTTTTTTTTTTTTTTTTGTAGAAAGAATGTTTAGAAAAAAAATATATAAAAAGACAGACATACAAATATATATCCTACCAATTGCCTCGTTAAAGAACTTTTGCAAAAAAAAAAAAAAAGAACTCAATAGATAAAATCATAAGAAAGAAAAAAGAGTATAATCAACGAAGAGAATATATAGTAGCACTGCCCGTTGGTTACAAACACTTAAAAGAGAATACGTTTATGAAGCTACTACAAGCATTAATCTTAATAAACACCATATCTTTAATTAGAGAATTACCAAACTATGCAAGAGCATAAGGGAAATAATTAAATTTTTCCCTAATCAATTTTCCTCTTCTTTTTTTTTTTTTTTTTTAGAAAATGCATCCTTCTTATTTTTCAAATTTCTAATTAACGGCTTCATATAATATTTGAGATCATATGACAAACTTTGATGAGCTTACTTTCTACTTCATCGATTGCGTACATACCCTTTTAAAGAATTTCAAATTGTAGGTACTGATCATCATGTTCTATTAAATATGCTTACTTAACAACATATATTAAAAACAGGCAAAAATTATGGATATATATTATTTTTTGCTGTTATTGGTTGTGTGCATATAATGAGAGTGTCACGGCCTCAAAAAATCATTTGTGAAAAACTCCAATAATATAGAATGGATGAAAAATAGATTTTATGTTATATATAATATTATAATACAATATTATATTAATATATTTTTTAAATATAATTTTAGTGTATATAATTATTTATCATTTTAATAAAATAATAATTATTTATCATTTTAATAAAATAATCATAAATAATTAATAATATAACACCACATAATGACACCATACATATAAATCAATCTAAAATTCAACTAGATTTTATACATCTATATCATTCTAAGTTTGAGATTGCTATGCAAAAATTTCGTTTCTATTTTATTGTTTTTGTATTTATTTAGCTTAATAGTTTTGTATTACTTTTCAAAATTGTCTGAACAATTTAGCATTTATGAACTAAAGGATTATGATAAGTTGATACATGAATATCTGTAATAATCTTTAAGCATGTGAGTTCTCTTAAATTCATAATTATTTTTCACTATAACTTCTCATCTTAATTATTGAAAGTCTATACATTTGGACCTACGAGTACTTAATAAATTAATTGAATCATACTTTGAAACTAATTATTTTAAGTTTTAATTCTAATAATGTTTAACTTTTGTTTCGTGTGTGATTTCAAAGGCAATAATTATAATAATATATACAAATAATAGATATGGATTATTTGCTAACTATGCATTTAGATTTAGGATTTTCTTTTCATGATGTAAAGATTTTTAAAATCTTTTATAAAATATTTACAATATTACATGGATCTAATTTTTAAAATATCTTATCGAAGATATTATTTAATTTTTATTATGAAAATTAAGGTAGCATGGATTGTTTACTCTTTTAATATTAACAATTTTCTTGCTTAAAAGATCTATAGTAATAGCAACATTTCATAATTATTCTAATTTTGACAATAAAATTATCATACTATCTAAATTTACAGTGCACAATAATTAAGCGTGTTATTAATATTTAATTTTATCATGATATATATCAATAATAATAAAATATTTATTAATGTAATTTTAATAATAAATATATAATTTGAATTATAATCTATTTTCTTTTGTGACAATAAATTAAAATTGTCATCACAGTGAATTTGATTTGATCATTAATTTATGATCATATTATATAATATGTGACAATTTAAATGTATTAGTTATAATAATTATTACAGATAAAAATGTTTGTGATAATAAAATTAATGTTAACAAACTAGATATTTTTGGTAATAAAATTTTATTATCACATATAAAGTAGGCTTATAATTACAGTTAGATATTTATTATAACCTCAATAATGATGTTTACTATCATTTTAAGTGACAACTTGAATTTTTAATTGTCACAAAATTTGCCATGAAGGTCAATCAACACCATCATATATAGTGGGTAGGGTAGGTTGGAACTTATAACTAGAAAATCAGGGTTACACATTAACATAGTGTTTGATTTGATTGAATTCTAACTTTAAATTCATTTTATTGGTAAATAAAATTTTTATATTTAGTATGCTATAAAATAAAAATAAAAATTATTTTAAATGAAATAAATTTTATTATTTTACTAAAGTGTATAATTTAATAAAATATGTCATTTTATAATTTAAAATTTTTATAAAAAGTAAAAAATAAAAACAAAAAGAGAGGAGAAGAAAAGAAGAGTTGAGAGAGAGAGAGAGAGAGAAAGGGGAAGAAAAAAGAAAATGGAAGAAAAAAAAGTAAGAAAGAAGGAAATTGATTGGAGGTACTTTTATTACAATGAAAAATTTATAATTTTTTTCTTTCAAAAAATTATAATTTTAGAATTTATTTGAAAATTTTATAAAATTTGATAGAATTCAATTTAATTATATTAAATTGAATAATGTAATAAATTTGTATTTATATTAAATATATAAAAATACAAATTTATAAAATTAATTTACATCAAATAGACTTAAAATTATGTGTTGGTTGAGTATCAAAATTCTAATATGCAAAGACTTGGAAGTTATGCAAAGACTTGGAAGTTATCCAAAGACTGGGAAGTTTATGTGGCAACAGCGTGTGATCAACGCCAAGAAGATGACTAGTGTTTTGTTTTTCTGTCTCACTTAATAGGCAATGCCAAATTCAATTTAATCTACAGAGGGCCGATTTCTATTTACTTTACTTTAATTCAATTCATTTTGTTATTTCAAATCCAACGAATTTCTCAGTTAAAGTCTTAATTAATATGATAATATGAACCTCTATTATTCCTAATTTTTCTTGCCCCCATTCCTTCAGATGGCTCAGCCCAATAATTTTGACTTTTCGTTATTGACATTGCCAAACATAACAGGACGGCAAAGACTAAATCCACAATTTTAATATCAGAGACCAAATATTCAAAGTTTTTGAGGTTGTTATTGTAAAAATCTGATTAGGGCTTGAAAAATATTTTATCTATTTATGAAAGTAATTTGTTAACGTAATTTAATAATCAATAAGTGCAAATAAATTTTAAATATTAATTTTCACAATTAATTTTTATTCATAAGATTTATATTGAAAAATCTATAATTATTTAAAATTAAATTTCTTGTTTTAATTTTCGTCTCAAAATCAGCAATCACAATGCCAAGCATACTCTTGGTGGTCAGGATGAGCCATCTGATTCATATGTGAATTTGCATGTGTACATACAAGATGATGCATAAAGTCTAAAAATATTAGGCTTCAGACTGCCTAATTGGAGGTTAGTGTTTTGAAAATCAAATTCATTGAATTAACTAAATTGAAAATTAGAACACTAATCAATTTGATTAATTTTAAATTAATTTTTTATTTTTAATTGTTATAAATGTATTTTTATTTTTAAAATTATTTTTTAATTTTATTTATTATTAAATAAATTAAATTAGATCGACCAAATAAATTAATTCGAAAACATATTAATTATGGTTTTAAAAATAGTGCTAGAGCCACCCACCTCTCACGCGTAATTAATGCTTTTACATGAGAAAAAAAAGAATTTATATTATATTGCCAGCACCTAAACGTCATGACTGGGCTAAAAGTAAACATTCTTCTACAAATTTTTCTTATAAATTAGTGCTAGTCTGGCATTCTAGCCATATAACCAAGTGAAATGGCAAATCTACTCGTAATTTCATCATTAGCATTGCTCTGCATTTTTGTCTCCTCTTGTCATGCAGGTGACATCGTTATCTATTGGGGCCAAAATGGCAACGAAGGCAGCTTAGCTGAAACTTGTGCCTCAGGCAATTATGCCATTGTGAACATAGCTTTTCTGGCCACATTCGGCAATGGACAGACCCCAGTGATCAACCTTGCTGGTCACTGCGATCCTAGCTCTAATGGGTGCACCGGTTTAAGCGAAGAAATTAAAGCTTGTCAAAATCAGGGTATTAAGGTTATGCTCTCAATCGGAGGTGGCGCTGGAGGCTACTCCCTTTCCTCCGCGGATGATGCTAGGTAATTAATAAACCATAACTTCTTCTATTTATATACACTACCAAATGAACTTGTATTTCATTGAAAAATAGTAACGTAATTATATTAATTATGTGGGCTTATGCAGGCAATTTGCTAACTACTTATGGAACAATTATCTTGGGGGTCAATCTAGCACTCGTCCACTAGGCGATGCAGTGTTAGATGGAATTGATTTTGACATTGAAGGTGGTACAACTCAAAATTGGGATGAGTTAGCCAGAACCTTATCAGGATTCAACCAGCAAAAGAAGGTGTACTTAACTGCAGCTCCCCAATGTCCTTTTCCTGATGCTTGGATGGGTGGAGCAATCGGAACTGGTCTGTTCGATTACGTTTGGGTACAATTCTATAACAACCCTCCTTGTCAATATTCGGGAAATGCTGACAACCTTATTGCTGCATGGAATCAATGGACTTCATCAATTCAAGCTGAGAAGATATATTTGGGATTGCCTGCCTCTCCTGAAGCTGCAGGGAGTGGCTTTATTCCATCCGATGTGCTTATTTCTCAAGTTTTACCATCAATCAAGCCATCTGCAAAATATGGAGGAGTTATGCTTTGGTCTAAGCAATATGACAATGGTTATAGTGCTGCTATTAAGTCCAGCGTTTGAACTTTAAATTGTATGACTATAAAGAATAACGTTTACCTCATCATAGAAACAAAAGAAAAATTTAAAGAATAAAACTTCTAGAAAAAAAAAAAAAGAAAACAGATTGATGGAATGGTTCCGGATATAGAAAAGGTCAATACCATTGATTTATCCATCATTTTACCATTATAATGTATTTCTACTATAAAGACAATTTCTCATCCTGAGTAATGTTGTAGAAGTATTATTATGATAAACTATAATTCTAAAAAAAAATCTGAGAAAATTGTAGTTTTATTGCCAAAGGAAAATAAAAAAGCTATATCTTATTACAAAATCCTTAATTGAAGAAAAAATTATATCAAATCTAAATGAAAGTATAATAAATAGGAGATTGAATTTTTAATGCCAAAGCAATCTATATATAAAGAAAGAAAGAATAATAATAATAACTTAACCTTCTTAACACTCTTGAAAAAAACCATCAGACAAATTAAGACTCAGTTTGTTTCATGGAAAAAAGTTTGTCTAAGAAAAATATTTTCTGAAAAAAAATATTTTTTTTTTTTAAATTTTAAGCAACATATTTTCTTATGTTTGGAATACATATATTCTTAAATACATCATTTAAATTTATATCCACTGTAATATGAGAAGAGAATAATAAGAAGACAATAACATTAAGTAATTAATGAAATTTGAAACATATAATCATATAATAATGTTTGCAAGTTCAAATTGTAGTCATTATTGATATCTAGAAAATGACATGTAAGACTATAATCATATTGATCTCATAAAAAACACAAATTAATTATGTATATTATATAGTTTGACCAGATAATTGTTTTTAGCTATAAAAACAAGAACAGGTTAATTATAGTTTGAGAATGTTTTGTTCACTTGGATAGCATCGGCCTGATATCACTTTTTTTTTTTTTGTTGCTTTTAATGCTATGTCCTATAAAAAAAATATATTTGAGTTGTTGCATTATTTATACAAATCATAATACAATTCTATTAATGTTAATTTAGTTCAACCAACGAGAGTTAATGGGCAATTTATTAGTATTTTTATACTAATAATTATTTTAATTATTTTTTTGCTAATATTTTAAATAATATTATGATATCTTACTTTTGTGCTATATAATTGTCTTCAATTACTTTTTTAGTAAATAGCTACAATCATATTACAATTTTCTTTATTATATTTTATATTAATGGTAAGAAATTATAATCAATGAAAATTTATTTATTAAATTTAATGATAAATACTTTTGCTATATATTTTTTAAAAAGTAACAACTTAATATTAAGTATATCATGTATTTTTTTCTATTTGATTTCTTTGGTACTCTAAAATTTTGTGTTCTTTTATTAAATCTCAATACTTATTAAACTAAATTTATAATTTTTAAATATATATATATATATATATATATATATATATATATAAACTTATAAAATAATGTAATCATTTCTGTTACAGTAACTTCAGCCGAAAAATATTTTTTTTTAAAAAAAAACTTGAAGCTAAGGTTTTAATTCAACAATTATTTTGTATGCTTTCGCGCTCTGCTTAAAATAAATTATGCAAGAGAAAATTTTTGGCAACCATTTATGGTCGGATTGCAATTGCCAGCTAAGTTGATTTGAGGCTTTTGGCCATTGCCAAATGTTGAGAGGAATGCAATGATAACAAATTGGTATTTTCCCGTGGCACAACTGTCAGTGAGCGAGCCTTCCCTCCCGTCTTGGCCCCAGTGGACAGCAATGCTTCGCGCTTCTGATTTGTGAAGTAGAGCAAGCAGCATCAGTAGTGATAGAGTTGCAGCTTGTGAATGGAATTTAGAGGCCATTGTTGGGAGTTAGTGAGCTTCTAACCTTGTGCAATTTCTAGGCAGGTCGAGTTAAGGGCTAAAGCATTTAACAAATGTCAGTCAATCTTAAACTCTAAATTGGAGCCTAATTTCTTTTAAGAAGGGGAAAACAAAAGTCAGCAACTCCATTATCTAAGCGCTCAAGATGGGGAGGCTTCATAGAAAGAGGATAACTCTGCTTTTTCATGTTCACCTAATTGATTTCCAATTTCCATATGAAATAGGAAAGTCAGTCAACACCACCGTATACAGTGGGTAGCGAACCAGAACCACATAAAGTGACGTCTTCCAGAATTCTAGTATGCAAACACTTCTCCACAACCAAATGTGAGATATAAGCTATAATCAAGTACCAACAAAGAAGAGGCTGATCCTTTCGCTTCGGGATCCCCCGTTGCTCCACTCCTGCCTTTCCCTTATTCATTTACATCTGCATGTCATCAACATGGATTCAAATTGCGTCGGGATCTGATTTTCGATTCGATAAATAACTGAAGAACTAGCATCGTCCCAAAATTAAATTTCAATTTAATTCTAACCCAAGCTTAAACAAAAAAAAAATCTCCAAATTTTTAATTTTCGATTAAGTTCAATTTCAGTTTTTAATTTGATTCAATATTTAAAATTTGGATACTCCAGATACTCAACACGACCACAGAGCCTACTAGGGCAGAAGTCACCATTGAAGGAATGGAGTCGTTATCGAAGGATGAGAACAAGGATAAGGACAAGAAGGGCAAAGGAGAGTTTTTTTGGTTTTGTGATTTTTGTTTAATAAATTGGCTACAGAGCAGCTTGATGACTTCAAAGTTTTTGAGATTCTTTTCGGATGGTTTTACATTCCAACGGCAAAGTATCAATCAAAATATTTCTGCAGTTCAGGCAGAGGCAAAATTCAATAAGCAATAAAAAAAGAAAGCACAAAAACTAGTATACATCACCATTAATATGTGTAGTAGTTAGTTACAAACCCCACTAATTTAGTGCGGCGAGGGAAAAATCAACAATAAAAGAATTATAGGCTAGTTCCAAGTCAGTTTTAGTTCTATAAGAACTTTGATGTAAACATTGTTGAGTTTGAATTGTCTATATCTTCTGGTGGAGGCTTTACATACTTCCCTATAACCTTTTGACGTTTTTTTTTCCTCATTCTGTCGAGTTTGTCCTTAGCTTGTTGCCTCCTCTTCTCTTTCTGCCGATTCCGAAGATTCCTCTCTTTCTCAAACACTCCTTGCCAGACTACCTCTCCTGTTGATGGCCATAACCACCTTCTCTTAGGATGGTCCGAATCTGCCTCCTCGGCCAAGTCCTCATCCATGCTCTTTAGGGTGGTATATGAGAACCAGTTAACCCACATTTTGCCTCTCCGGCTCCTCATTTTGTGTTGTTCTTGCATCAAGCCATTCTCAGGATTCACATATACCATGTGCCTTGCACTGTGGTATGCCCAAACATTTATGAGCAGTTCAAGAACCCGTGAGTAGCAATGCTTATCCTACAATAACCAGCATAGTTTGTAAAAGTGCCTTGCACTTGCACTTTGTAAAATTCTTACACATAACGAGCATAGTTTGGCAAAAGTATCAATTCATTTTTATTATATGCTTTAAGACACTGCAGCAATTTTGATGAGAAATGATGCAAGGCATGAAGTAATCCATTTAATTACAAGTCTATTTTTCCGAAAAATTGAAATATAAGCTGGGCATAAACTGAAAACTACAGTTCAGGATTTTACGAGGGGAATTACAATCTGATAAACTCTACAAAAACCTTGATTTCCACTCATAACCAAAAGAGTAAACCAAGTAAAAACGTAAATAGACACAAATCAAGATACCTTCGACAAACTCAGGTAACAATGACCATTCTGATGGTGCTCATCATACATTTGCGCATCCAATGCATCTACAAACATTCTGCATCCGGAGCAGTTCAAGCTTCATATTTCAATAATTTCTAGCAAACCCCTCCAAAGAGTGGAAAAGCTTTAAATTACAAGTTAAAAAGGCCAAGAGCAACTTATCACACCTGGAAAACATTATGAACTCCAGGAAAGATCTGGTTGGCAGAGCCCAACTCAGCATGACAGACCATGTATCCCCATCATCAGGCATAGTTGGTAAATGATCAAATACTTGCTCGACACCATACATCCTCTTAAATGCCTCCACAAATGCCCACCTTCAATTAGCCATTAAAACGAGAAATCAGCCCAACATCTAAATGAGAAAGAGGCAATTTGGGCACCATTGTGCAGATTTACATAATAAAATATACAACCAAGCGCAGAACTCTTACTTGCAATTGCCAGCATTGATAGCATCACAGAACGACCAAAAATTTTGCTGCAAGTGATTTCTTGGATCCATGTCCATCCGAACCCAAAAGTAGAGTGTATCCCCATGCCTTCGTGTTTGAATCGCATCTAACAACGCCTTTTCAGCAGTCAAAGATAAGGATGCCTGCTTATACCCCACCATTAAAATAGAAAGAGTGAAAGGCACGAAACAAGTATAACTGCATCAGTCTGACTTCCATTTCTTTGCATTCCAGCCCCAGTGAAATTGGAAATATAAATAAAGGTGTGAATTTAAAAGTTTCTTCTGATCTAGTTGTATTATTTCCTTCGATGTCTTTTTAAATATAAATTTTTTTGTGCCATTGAACAACATATTTTCCAAACCAGAACTTCTCATTTTTAGTAAAGGTAATGGATCCATGTAACTGACCCGGAAATCTTAAAGCTTCATGGCCTCAATATTTTCTAAAATATTACAGGGTCTGCCACACATTTATAATACAAACCTGATAAAACATTGTTCTGAGCAGTTCAATCAGGAGGACCCAAAACTTCGAATAGACAACTACTTTTAGAAATAGATAAAGAACACAAACATGCCAATAACAAATAAATGAATAGAAACACAGGATAAGTAGAAAACAAATAGGGAGTAACACCCACATTCTTTGCTGTTGCCCTCCAAGATTGAAAACCTATCCAAGAACTCTTGTGAATACGGTCAATCCGATTTGCAATTGCAAAAAATGCTCCATATTCCCCAAGGATATCCCTATAGTAAGGATTGTTTAAAAGTGGCAGACGAGAGGATGCATCAACATCATCTGTCCTGGGTCTTCTACCTTTTGTGGACTGCAACCATTTTCAAGAATGTCAACATCAGATAAGAAAGCTAAATGTTCCAGCAACAGGTTTGTAAGTACTATAACAAGTGAAAATATAAGACAAGCTCAATCAGAAAGAAAAAAAGAAAAAAAAAAATGAAAGACTATAAGCGTTGTAGAGTACCATAAGAATATACACATTCTCTGAATGTCTGGAGGCCTAGGAACTTTTTCTTGGGAATGCCTTTCAGGTTTTGATTGGTCGATATTTGCTTGTCACTTCATCTTCTCCTCCACATATTCACAGAATGTGAATGTTCTTATGCTATTCTATATAGCATATACAAGTTATCTGAATGTGTGGAGGAGGAGATGAAAAGACAAGCAAATATTGACCATTTAAAAGGCATCTCCAATAAAAAGGATATCATTAGCATATCAATCAATATAAGGAACACCATAATAAGGACTATAAATTCAAGTGCCTAATGTGAGAATAGAAGGCAAATGGATTATCCCAAATCACTCTCTCACAGAACAGAAGTAATATAGACAACTGGTTAGAGATCAAGATATAAAGAGGCATACTTACCAACCCTATCCCGCGATAAAGTGAACTGAGGTGAAGAAAAGACCAGGTTCCTTCTCCAAAGTATGGTTCATATATGCACAATGGTTGACCTGTCCGCTCAAGCTCCCCTTCATCTCTTTCATGTAAATCATTTCTAGATCTATCAGCCCTTTTGGCACTTCGATATACATCCTCCCATGTACCATGATGTTGATCAGTTCGATCTCTTAGCTGCACAAAGTTCAAAAATTTTGTCAAAGGATGTAGTATAACATTTACTCCAGGTATATCATTGCCTGCAATAAATCCTTACCTCTTCTTCTTCTCTTCTTTTTCTTGCGTTAAAGATCTCATTGTCTTTCTCTTCTTTCCAAATGTCATAAGAGAATGATTCATCATTAGACGCTACAGAACTGGAACCCTCTCTTCGAGTATGATTCCACAGCTCCTCAAACGTGTTTAAGAATTTGGAACTTCTCAAAGTTCTGTCTTTGTATGTTGAATTTAAGAACACTTCAAACAGATGCCAGCGCCATTCTTCTTTCAATTTTGTAGGAATTTGTGCAACAGCTTTTGGAATTGCAACTTCAGAAGGAAGTTTGATAATATTTTCAAGAAGAGAAGCGTAACCTTCAATAGTTTCTGCAACCATCAGGTTTTTAGCAGTACGCTTTCCTATTGAAGCAATATTGTGAGCAAAAGATGACAATTTTCCTTTGGAAAACACTTGCAAAATAATCTCTGACAGAACCCTGATATTCTCCTTGGGGAAAAGATAGCCATTCACCCTGTCATCGACCTAATTGTTATTGCTAAATGCAGTCAGTAGATTGCTAAAGAGACAGAAAAGAAAGAAAAAGAATACATATTTTGATAATTTATTATTATTATTATTTTTGTTTTGGTTGAATGATTAGTATGATGTTTTCTGGATCATCAAATAAATTAACACTGACGTTTTAACTAAGCTTGGAATAAAATTTCCTCATACCAAAAATTATAAACATTCTAGATCAGCAACAAATATCTGAAAGTATATGGAAGGTAGAAGTGTTTATTCAACATAATTGAACTAGACAAAACTTTCATCCCATTGGTTTAAAGAGTCACACTTTCAAATATTTAATGATGTCATACACAAATATTTTATAATATCATGCCTGATGATGAAAAAGAAACAAACAATTCCTTCATCAGGATATGAGAAGGATGAATAGCGGGGCTAGGAAGGAAAAGTGAAGAGCCAAGCATATGAGAACCTGTTGCACAAATAATGATAAATCTAGTTTGAATGCATTACAAAGGGCCAAAGGAAGATCACCAAACTTAGGGGGATGATATGAAAAAAAGAACCATGCCTTTATTTAACAGATCATGATACCTCTGAATACCAAAGCAGAAAATAAATATTTTCCACCAATCCAAGTACTAGAGATAAGGCTTCTTAAGTGAGTTTAGCTTCTGAACACAAATATAATCTAACAAATTATCCAATTTAAATTTAAGTAATTCATGGATACTACTGGTGCATAGAATCAAGCAAAATCAGCAAGTAGAAGCATACATATTTCCTGATCATGGAGAGATTGGGGGCTATGATGGGTTTCCCAATGCACATGGCTTTCATCAAAATTTCTGGAAAAGATTGTTCCTCATGGAAGGACCCATATACCACAATATCAGCCGCATTAAGCACACTGCCTGCATACCCATCAATAGCTACATGCTTTATAGCACCTCTCGGATAACTCAAGTGAACAGAAATTTCCTGGGAAGAAAAGAAGATCATAGAAATTGGGCGTCTATTTTCAGCAATAACGAACCAAGAGGAGCAGGCATTCTATAAATCATACCTCAATGGCCACACTATAGTTACTAGGCGCATTCGCACATAAGACAATGATTTTGATATGAGAATTTGAATTATCATCAAATGGGAAGTCCGAAAAAAGTGGCAAAAGAGCCTGCAAAACAAGTGCATGCTCCAACCACAAACCTCTGTACAGAAATTGACTTCCAACAATTGCAATGACAACATCATCAAGTCCATAACCCATCTCCATACGCACATTATCTTTGTAGAATGCTGCCATAGCATCTGCTTCCCATGCTTCAGAAGGAGAGCCCGGAATAACGTAATAGTTTCCAGTGTCAAATGCAGAGTACATCATCTGCATTTTAGAAACCAAACAATTGAGCAAATAAGGACTTCCATATGAATGCTAAAAGCATAAGCTCTAAGTAAGCAGAGTCATATATACAAGATGTTCGGTTGCGATTTGCTAAACATAAAGGGTATTTGATAAACTGAGCCTTATAGAGGTTGCATTCAATTGGGAATGCTGTGGCTTGGGAATGGTCTTTTCTTTTTTTGTTTATTAAAGGCCCAGTGGTCCATGGGGCAGACAGCCCTCCCTCTTTAGCTCTCACCATAAAGCTGAAACTCACATCATTGTAGTCACTGGGGGGTATCAAATCTGAGAACCCCCCACTCCCTACACCCCCCCCAAATAGTACAAGAAGACTAACCAGGCTAAGCCAGATTGCAGGAAATAATCTTTTCCGATTGCAAAGAAACGACTTCATAGATATCAACCCAAAGAAATTTAGTTAGTGCACACAAGATTGCAAAAAAATTGTAATAAATAATTACCGGAAGAAAATGGTTTGGGAAGACAACTACAGTAGCACGGTTGAAAACTCTTTTCCAGTCATTGAAAAGCTCCATTTGCCCATTTAAAGGGTGCTGTCTCAAATGAATAGCAATTGTTTCTTCATGGATGGTCCATATAAGAGGTATGGACTTAAAAGGCTCCTGCATGAAACTGTTAAAAGTGAAATCATTTGAGTTAATTCACTAAGACAAGAAACATCACCAGCAGATCAACTCAGTTGTGGTAGTTTGCATTCCCATGCATGCTCCTAGTAAATAAAGTGAATAAAAATATCCTCTACCCATGTATTTAACATCAGAGAGTATCCCTCATCTATTGTTAAATTATTAGGAGCAAGGCATAGGAAGATTTTTGAAGCAAAAAAATTAAGGACAATCATATAGCAATACCCCAAACCTTCATCCTTAAAAACCACAAGGATAAATTTTTACAACAAGAAGAGTAAGAGAATTAAAGCAAAAGTTTGCCGATTGGGTAAAAACAAATTAAACAAACCAAGATTATAATATATCTTACCAAGAAAAAACAACCTTGGTTTCCAGAGAGTTCACAAGTATGCCATCAAAACTGCAAAATATAAGAAGCATCAAAATTAGATGTGAACATCAGATTTTCTAAAGCATTTAAATGAAGTCATACAAAAACCATCCTCAAATCAGTTCAGATATCTGCATTATTCAAAAGCTTAAGAAATGATTAGTTTTGATGATCCATCCATGAATAAAAGTATGGTATAAGCAAAGGATTTTCTTGCAGCGAAGCAATGACAGTCAAAAAAGCTTAAAAATTAGAACAAAAATAAAGACCAAGGAAGTAATTAAGTAGCAGCTTGACAATAGCATCACATTTAATAGTTTAAAAATGGAACAGTCATTGCTTAGTTAACTGCTGCAAGAGGTTTCCAAACAGTTTCTTCTTAAACATTTTCTATGAAATTTTAATACTACAAAAGATCATGATATTTAGAGATCGGTTAGCATAATTCCATACATTAGCCAATCAACAGTAATCTCCATCTTGTGGTTGCTCTGGAGAATGGTGACATGCACTCCCATGCTCTTCCATATACCATGCACTGGACCATCTTCCACTGAAAAAACCTGCCAAGGAAATTAAAATAAACTTGGCATTAGGTAAAATACAGATTAATATCAGAAAATTCCCCCTCTCAATTACAGTGAGAATTGAAGGGCATTTCATCTAGACAAATAGAAGCCAGACAGAGGGAAAATATGGATATGTATATTTCCCAACAAACCAGTTACTTTAAGAACTACAGAAATATGTATGGGTTCAGGGAGAGAATCTCCCAAATGTTGGGGCCTTTCCTAGAAAAAATACACACACACACACACACACACATATATATTGAGTGTTTTATCCATACACTGTACATCCATGATGCCTCTGGTATCCCAGAACCATCAATCATGGAAGTGTGAAAACTTTAAACTAAGTGAAGATATTGACTGATCAAACAGACTAGACAGTACAACTAAATATTTAAGTGATTCAATAATTAATTTCTCAAACACCAAATTTGCCAGACCAGATTTCCTTTTCTTAACCACACAGCCCAAAAAATTCTGCAAAAACAGTTTCATTCTCCTAAACTAATAAATATTCATTTCATTCCTGTTGCTGACTGCAAATTGTCCAACAAAAAACATTGCCTGAGTCCCTCTTCTGCTATCCTCTTTTTCTCTTTTCCCGTGTGATATTTGAAAAATAAAATTTCTTTAAAAAAAGGGATGCATAGTCCACTGTCTAAAAGCTCTCCTTGTCAAGAAAAAATAATAATAATAAAAATCTCCAAACTCCATTGCAATATAATGATCAAGGTGATTTTAGTCAAGTTATCTTGCTAGAAATCACTTCAACAAAATTCATAACCAAGAACAGACAGAAAAAAAAAAAAACTTATCTTTCTAAAACTGTACAGAACCTGCAGCGACTTTAATTTGAGTACACAGTTTATGAAGTCATAGAAGCACTTGAAAGACACTTAAAGGGAATTGGTCCAAAGCACTTAAACACAAAACATTCACAACTTTCATTGAAGCAAATGTAATTTTCCTCTTCACTGAAAGCCTAAAAATAACATAACAGTTAGACCAATAACACAACCTGAATTGAGTAACCAATCTCCTGTAATGCGGTCGCCACAGTTACCATCAGCAGCTGCTGTGGATCAACTAAGAGATCACCAAACACCTACAAATAAAAAATCAAAAGAAAACAAGTCAAAACGAAAGGGTAAATAAAATTTAAATTCACACATAACCTGTTAAAAGAAACAGAACCTTTAACAAACAGACCCACACAACGAGTAGTCAAGATCAAAATTGAACAAATGTGTCAAAAATGGATACAACATACTGACCAATGCGAGCTGGGGTTTCCTGTAACCAAAACGACGCTGTGTTACATTGAAAGGAGAAGAAGAAGAAGAAGAAGACGATAAACTGAACTCCCTAGGTTCCTTTTGAAACTTCTGCAGAAGATTAGAAGGGTAGAACTTGATGTCATCACCAAAATCCAAAGTCCCCAATTGCTTTAAATACAGCAAATCCCCAGAAACCATCTCCTGCTGTTTCCACGAATCTTGAGATTTGTCAATAACAGAACCGGGCAAAAACATCTGGAAAAGGACAACGAAGAACAGAAAGACGGCAACGGTGCAAATCCATTGGAGATAATCTAGCTTCTTGAAAAGCAAGAAACGGGAGAATCTCGATCTGGGTCTGTGCAAAAAGCTTCTACTACCAGCTGAGGAAGAGCGGAGAAGAAGAGTCTCCCTCTTCAATGGAAGAGCAGACTCGAGAGAACCCATCTTTTAATCTAATGTAGTCTAAAGCCACATCAATTAGCTCAGCTCAAAAATGATTAAAATTACATGCACATAGGGAAACCGAAAGACGACAAGGCCACAAGCACGCTACTGTTTATGTCTATCTTCTGAAAAGGGAAACAGAGAGTGAGTGAAGAATTCATGCGAGTCGAGTAACGGGATGATAGAGAGAGGGAGTGGAGGGTGAAGAAGCTAATTAATGACGTAGATTTGGCTCGGCTGTCAGCGGACTGTCAAAAACATAAAAGAGTACAAAGAAATTTTCTTTCTCCTTTTTTGACACGAATATTTCAGTGAAGCGATAGGTTAGAAATATAGGAGACGAGATCTTATAGGGCCGCTTATTAGAGTTTTTTAGCCTCTAATTTCGTGTTTTGTCCAAGTAACGCTTCTTTTTTCCCCCCCTTATTCTCTCATCTTCTAAAATATAAATTAAATTATTAGTAAATAAGATTCACTGTAATCTTATTTAAAAATTCATTACAAATTTAACTAGAAAATTATGAGTTCAACCTGGGAATGTTTTTGTTTTTAACAAGTAAATAATTATTAAAATAATATTAGAGTTTAGCTTTTTTTTTCTTGAGTATATATACCAAGGGAGAATGCTGGTATGGGCTCCCTTTTTTGAAGATCAAGCATTTCCTCTTTTAAAATGTTTATGCCTTTTCTTTTTTTTTTTATCCTTTACTACTATTTACCGGTTACAGTATTGCCTTATTTTCTCCTCCAAAAAAAGGGAAAATTTTTTAAAATATTATGGGTGGAGGATTATTATTAGTGAGGGTATATTTTTAGTTCTTAATTTTGTGCTTGTATTTTCCACAATAATAAAACAAAATAATCAATAAAAATTTATGTAATTATAGCCTTTTTATAGAGAATAGTAAGGTGTAACTCAAGAGTAGTAATAATGGCCTTTCATTTGGTAGTTACTCTTTGGTGCAAATCAACTCTTCAGAAAAAAGAACGATCATTTTTGTTTTGAAGGAAAATATTCATAAATTATTATTGACTTCAACTATTACAATTTTACAAGACAACTACTAATTTGTAGATAACTATCAAACTTAATATCTTTATCGGTGAAGAGTTGTTGCCTTCCATTTTAATATCAATCTGTTCTGGTCCATATATATATTCGACTTCCCTCATTAACAAGTAATTATCTTAGATCAGCTTCATTGATATTACCTGTTTTGGTTTTTCAATTGTTATCAACTTCACATTAAGTATTGGTTGGCTCAGAGGATGATATCATTTTGACTAGGATGTTATTTAACAGTAAATAAGTTATTGGAGGATTTCACAATATTTGGAACATCAAATTGCATATCCGTGAAATTTTAAAGCAATTATTTCCAATTCCCAATGATTTCAACTGTAGAATGAGGGCCAAGGGCCACGGCTTTGTCAAAATAGGGAATGGCCATCTAATTCATTCCAACAAAATCTCAAGGATGCTCTCGCAGTGCCTATATGTAATAAATTAAATGGATTACGAACAAAATATAAAACCAAGCCACATCCCCCCAAAGTAAAAGAAAAACTTACAAGTGCTTATCAACCCTTCCATGAACATTTACTCCTCAAAACCAGAACATAAACTCAAGAAATGAGCATCATAAGTTTCTATTGCTCCATGCTGTACAACATGATTTTTTGGCTGGCACTTGATGGCAAAGCATACCCTAATGTTCAACTTGCCATTTCCCCCGAGTTGGAAAAGGAGTGACTAGTCCTCCAGAAATTGTTTGTACGGCACTTCAACTCATCATAATTTGCCAAGTGGGAACTCTTGAGCAAAATCATCCACCAACCAGAGGCCAAAATCATGAAACCGCTTAATCTTCTTGTCAAAACCTGTAATATAGTTGTTGTGAATTATGACATGCTTTCCCTTAGTTTCTTGCACCCAGGTCTGGTTCTTGAAGTATAATCCTCCAGTTGGGAACGCTGCTTGTGGCAGCAGGTAGAGGTCCACCTACACGAAACAATGAACATCACAAAACACAACATCAGGAAACTTCACAATCGATTATCTACTATTTTGGAGAACAAACTTAAGTGAAGGGATGAACTGCTATTCCTTTTCCTTCAAATATGAAGCAAGCCTCAAGGCATTCTACTTCAGCTACACCCTAAGGCAACTAAGGCATTCCAATTATCCTATCTGAGATTAGCAAGCTTTAGAAATTAATATGAATGATTTGCTCAATTTATATATATTTTTTCAATAACTTTAATGCTGAATTTTATGCTGTATTCCCATGTTTATATGTGTTTTATTATTAATTTATAATATTTTTGTTATTTTTGTTAGGTTTTGAAGAAAAGAAGAAAAATGGGATGAAAAGAGCTTTAAATCCAAGGAAAGAATTGTGATGAAATGTCAATCTGCTGAGAAGCTCAACCAACCTTTTGAGAGTTCAACCAATCCTGTGAACAGGTGAACCAACTCTCTGAGAGTTCAACCATCAGAATAACTGACTGAACCAGAATCCATTTTCCATCAGGATTCACGAAATTTTTGGGTTTGTTTTATTTCTTCCTTGCATGACTAACTTAAACCGGAGTTTATGTGTCCTTCTTCCTAGTTATTTATACTTGTTTAAACCACCCAAGAGCCTACAAAAAGGAATTAAATGCTCAAGATCAGTGAAAGAGGAAAAAATTGGAAATTGAATGTACAAAACAAGAACCGCAAAGAGTGAAGATTGAAGACCAAGAGTTGATTTTGGAGCAAAGATTAATTCAAAGATGCGAGAACAGCTTGGAGAATTATCAACGCACCAAAAGAGTTTTCTATTCTTTTTCTTTAATTTTTTTTTTTCAGAACCTGAAATTATGTTCATGTCAGATTTTATAAGTTTTCTTTATTTCACTATGAACTAACTTTCTTTAGCTAAGGCTGAGATTGCAGCATAACCATGAATATTCAAATTTAATTATGATATTATTTTTGTGTTTATTCATTCACATTAAAGTATTATCTATTGAACTCATTGCTTTCATATATGGCCAATATTAATTGATTTGTGAAAACATAATGAATCCAAAAGGACATTGATATGTTTAGAGCAATAGTGATAATATCATAAGTTTCATAGAACAATGAAAGTTAATTTCCTAACTTTGTAGTCAATTGAATATTCGACGAACTTATATTAATTCAATAAACTCAGCGTATGATTTGAAAGAGTGGGTTGGATTATTGATAAACTAGGAATATTTGACTATTAATATGAATGATAGAGCTAAGATATAAATCTGAATAAACTTGGATTGAATTGGTTATGGTGAAATAAATTGCCCTAGTGTTAAAAATATCTGGTTTTCTTTCTCTTGTGCCCAAATTAAATTTGTTTATTTATTCATCAGTCCATTATTATTGCTTTAGTTTTTTATTAATCAAATTCATCTTTCTCGTTTTCTAGATAAAGTTAGAATTAAAATAATTTTCGGTACTTAGTAGCATTAATCTTCAAGAGAACAATTTTTATACTTTGCCATTTTGGATTATGCCTAATCATGTCCAATAGCATTCTGGTTTCCAGGTGAAGGAGAAAAGTTAACAATGAGATGGCAAACAGAACAAACCTGTCCAGCAGTTTTGTTTAATGCCCAGTTGAAAGCAGGCTGATCATTTGCTTTCTTTGCTTTAGACCATGGCTGAGCCTGAAGTTCCTCAATCCACTTCTTCATAACTAGTTTTGCTCCATCAGTAGGTCGCAGGAAAATCATGCAGCTGCATATATAAGTGCGCCCCTTTTTCCCTGGACGTGGCAGATCATGGGAGTGGTTCAGAGGCTTAACCTAGTCACCCAAAGAATAAAGGCATTGCAGATCATATGACAAAGGAAACATAATGTACTTGTACAAACAATTGTGCACAATTCAAAAAATCTTAATGTCTCTCCAATTTGATGTAGAGCAACAGTTAAAGGAAAGGTACACAATGTTAAATTGGACAGAACACAGATACATCCAATATCATCAAAATTGATGTAAATTTAAGTTGACTTCAGAAACAATGCAGGCAGGCACTTCATTGGCTGCAAAATAATATCTAGTTGTGAAGGTTGACTTTCAATTATAAGTACTAATAAGCACAGCTCATTCAGTACATAGAGGATCTTATAGCTTAAGTTTGAAGAGTGAGGATGCAAAGTAGCACTCCAAGCAGCATGTTAATTGGTTTAATTTCACAGAGCAATTTTCAACTATTGTATGACCAAACCCTCCATTCTTTCAAAAAAGTTTCTCAATGTATCACCCTTATCTTTAATTGCATATCAAGTAATAAAATAGGTGACTTTAACTACCAAAAAGAACACAAGGTAATCTTCACTTTCTTTACTCATTGGTAGAGGCAGTACATGTCCAGCATCAGTTAATCTATATTCCAAGAATACAATAAATATATTGTATACACTTGACAAGGAAAAGCACCAATATTCAGATAAGAGTTTCTGAGAGAGTCCTACATACAGCAGCCATGTCATCAGTGAAGTAGACATCATGCTTTCCCTGAAAATAGGAGAAGGGATCTCCCAACCAGACCATATCAACATCATTGTACATAACATTATACCCAAGTTCCAAAATGTGCAGCAGATGGCGTGGTCTTCGGGAGGTGAAATTGAAGAATCCCTATGCAAACCACCAAACAAGATCATTTCAGATTAGAAAAAAAGTTCAATCACACAGTCAGATACGAATCCTGAAGTAACAATTCAAATATATGAAAGATGAAGCAAAGTACACGATCACTAAATGGCACTGAGTAGTAACTAACTCGATATCACCCATCATCAAACTGTAGTAAAATTAAAGCTTAAAAGTCTATTGTAAAGCAAAAATAAAACAAAAATCCAGTACTCATTGAAAGTTTGAATTGTACCTGAGAACCAAACTTATGGGCAGTTTGGGAATCAGGAGCAGGTGGAACGAGCACAGCATGGCCAGGCCACCTCTCATTAACCTTATAAAGAGTGGCATAATCCTCAGCAATAACAAGCACCTTATCCTGGTGCTTTTGCCTTGCAATACTAATCAACCAGTTGTTAAGAAACGGCAAGTAAGGCTGGCTAACTGCACAAACAATCACGGTCCCGTTCTTGGCCACGAACGACACCGCTTGGGCCAGAGTGTAATGACGCCACTTAGTGATTGGAGGTTTAGTGGCGGAGAAGATACTGTTAGGCATTTCCGACCAGGGCACGAATACGCCCAGAATTACTACGAGGGATAACAAGAGTATGAGACCTGTAGGGCTGAAGATTGATATTTGTCTTCGGGAATTGGAGGAATTGCGGGGTGATAATGGGTAAGGATCTGATAACGTGCTATGGAGAGGTCTTTGGTGCAAAAATGATGACATCGTTCTGAATTGTACTGTGAGATCGGATCTGTGTTTATGGATTGCGCAGTGAGAAGCAGAAAACGGCTGAATTGTTGGTTTCCCAGTACAGTAATTGCAAGGATTAAGTTAAAATGAAGGTCGGGTTTGTGGGTTTTGATTCAGATCTCTCTGAGAGGATCCGCGTCGCTCTTCAGCAACCGGGCTTCGGATGTGGATTCAAAAGACATAAGCTATTATGATTTGGTTTGATTTTCGGATGCCCAGTAAAACCCATAGATAGCAGTTCAATAGTGATGTGCGGGACTTCAGACCTGCACATTTTACATAAACTCCCTGAAGTTTTTGCGTTTTTTAACCTTAAATATATATATTTTTTAATTATTCACATTTATTATATACATTTTTTGATTTTTTTTTTGTCCTTGTTTGGAAGAGGGGAATTTGAATAGAGACTAAAAAGATCTTGATGAAATACTCAACCATTCAAACCTAGCTGGAGTGTTTTGATTGACTTACTCGTTAACAGAAATCTAACTAAATTTTATCCGCGATCCTTAAATTTAGCATTAAATTTCAATTATATGCTTAGAAAACCTCTAAACCCAATCACGAACAAAACTTGAAGCCCAATCACCCACCACCGCCACCACATTATGGCCAACCACCCACTCATTCACCTCACTATCAACCTCTATTTCAATTGAATAATTAATCTTATGTAAAAAAGATCAAATTCATATATAAAGAAAAATGAAATTTACAATCAAAGGTGACTAACATCTTTATGTGCAAATTGCTTTATTTTAGCAAAAGAGGATGATGACTACCACCAAATTGGCTATGAGAAAAAAGAATAACAGAAGATGGTAGTTATGGACACTAGACCCTGGACAATATGAAAAAGTTTTCAGAAATAGAGAATGGTGTCATGGTACAAGTCAAAGATAATAAAGCAAAGTGAGAAACAAAAGATAAATTATCGAATATCTAATAGGCATGAGCAAAATATTTTACTTATCAAATTAGAAGAACTTTTATGCATCGAGAACCCTAAACTAACATCACAAGTCAACAAATCGAGCAAAAACAAAACATAAAAGTTTGTTGATGATGCAAATAAAAGAATAATACAAATAAGAAAAATCAATTTACTAGTAGTGGACGATGTTCACATTTCTTGTTTAGCTCGATATGGCTTTTTTTGGTCGTCCCTTTTCACATAAAGATAGATTGATAGTACATGAATTAAAAAGGCTAATAATTTTTACTCAAATTCATTGATGAACTATTTTTTTTTTCTGTGTATCTGTTTTTGAAAGTTAACACCTTAGATAGATGATTAATAGATGGATCTACAAAAATATATATGTGTTTTTGAAAAAATATTTTCTTTTGGTAAAATGGGAAAGTAAGTTTGTTGCTGTTTCTTTAGCATAGATATATCATACATCTTGAAAAATAATTAATATAGCACATGAAATTGGGTGGGTGAAGTACAAAAAGGAAAAGAGCGAGGTACAGAAGAGGAGCTACAATGTAAAAGCTACTCTAGAAATGGATTTTACTTTTTTGTATAAATTTGACTTTTCTATGAATTTTGTGCAATTCAAGGATTTTTTTTTTAATATTTTATCCTTTTTTCTTCAAAAGCTCGCATAAAACAGCATGTGTTACTCACATTTAAAGAATCTATCAAAAAATGAAGTCATATAACAAATACAAATAATCAAAAGATTTGAAAATTACAGTTGAAAGTTAAAAAAATTTCAGTCAAAAATATGAAAGATTCAAGAAGCTAAAGACGAGTTATTTCAAAAAGTTTTAAGTTCAAATTTTATCACTACTTAACAATAGTCATCAATTTCAGGAAGGGCATTTGGTTAATATCAGTTGAATGAAGTTTCCAGTTTCAACAGCTAGATTCATGCCTAGCCTAAGAAGAGTCCAGCCTCAAAGACCCCGAGGAAATTGACATCCAGACATCCAAGTTGCATTATGTATTTCACTCATTCAACACGGGCACTTCTTAACTAACTTGTGCTGGTCGGCATTAGATACCACATCCATACATTTGACATATTCCGCATAACCTTGTTCATGTTCATGCTTCACTGTTTCTAAAAATGATGCTTTGAATGCTATGCAACCTTGTTTTTAAGAATAGTAATACCTCAGATACACTGCTAAAGGCTTTTCTTATAAATTTCCCCGGTAAATCAATCCAAGTAAAGCCCAACAACAAAGTCACCCTCAAATGCTAGTCGTAGTTTGACAAGGCAAAATGTTGAATTCACAGTAGTTGCTATCACAAAGCAAAATAAGATTATTATATCTGTGTACTAGACATTAATGATAATTAGATTGCGAACAAATTATATGTGCACTGGACATTAATGATAATTAGATTGCAAACAAATTATATATAATTTTGTTATTGATCTCAACTACATGAAATTAGGTAGCAAACTATAACAAGCCACAAATTATAAACATAAAACGGGGACAGAAACAAATGAGATTAGCTTCATTACTGGATTTCTTATGCACAATATGCTCATTATTAGAATCAAGTGTAAGGATTAGAGTGGAATGAAATATATTGACCAATCGCCTAACTAGAGGTCATTATCAACAAGGGAGACATTTACTGTCAGCTCAATGGATGTAACTGAAAGGTCTGAAGGGTGGCATAACCAACGCACTTTGCTATGCTGGACATATAGTTCATGATACAGGGCCAGCCTTTGGTTTCTGTTTGACAAAGAAAGCTGAGAGCACACTTTTACTGCGAGCAGGAACGCGTACCATCTCGCGCCTTGGGTTGTCAAATGACCTGAACGTTGTCAAGTGCTTGGAAACCTCGAGTGATTCCTGCAAAAAGGAACTACTTCATGAGATCTCTTCTCCACTAAGATGGGTTTCAGACATGAAAAGAAATGCATAGGCATCAGAACATAGAACGCATAGATGGATAACCTAAGTGTACACAATGTTCAAATGTATTTATTCCACAAGCACATAAAAAGGAAAAAATGCCAACAGACTTTCTCCATTAAATAAGATAATTTGGAAGCCAGAAAAGATGGGCTCATTATCAATCAAGGGACCGATCATCATATCCTCAAAATACAGCAATCAGCTAACATATGCAACCAATAACTAGCAAAGGAGAGCTCTATGAAATAAAGCTTATCCTGTTTCAATTACAATCTCATTCAAGCAAATATTTGAATGAAGTTGAGTTACTCATACTTACAATCTTACACACCCTCACAAGCCAACACATGGTCTGATTTTTATTTTTCCCCTCAGTCTATTACATGAACATATGTCAATTGCCAAATAGCAAAGTCCAAATTCCACAATAATCATAGAAATATATTTAAAAAAACACTAGCAGATAGAATCTATTCAATCATTAGTTGAGGATGCTTCGAGTTGCTTGATCCAGAGACTAAATAATTTCCTCGTTTCAATCATAATAACTCCCAAAATCAGAAGTGATTACCATCAACTAAAATTCAATCAATTTGTAGATTTTGATGTTCCCACTTCTTTGAAATGTGAAAAATCTCCAGTCTCCAAAGAGTTAGAAACATCAATACACAATACCATTCCAAGAAAAATATAAACAAGGAATCCGCTAAACCTCTGTTCAAGGCATGTATTGTCCATCAAGATATCAAGACTCAAGAGATCCCAGCTCTTAAATATTTTTAATCCAACTTGTAAGTTGCTCATTCTTACATCAGATGGAAATTTGAGAAATAATCTATATATCAAAGGTTCATTAAGTTTCAAATAATGCAACTTGTGGCAACCAACACCATGAAAATTATTTCCACACTAAAGATAATAAATCTGTATACAAGTCCAAAGCAGAATATGAACCCTCGCATATCCTTACACATGACATAGAAAATACTAGAGCAGAGCAAAGACTATACAGATCACTTAAAAACTGGAAGTACTTTGCAGCAATAACGAAAGAACGGACCAGCTTCCCATGATTTCCAATTGTGATTTCCAATTGAAGCAGTAGAGAATCAAAATCTCATATTATGATGCATAACATCTCAAGCAAATCCTGTCACCCAGATTAAGACTCATGCCTGATATCATGCATCTATTTAAGAAGAAGACTTCCCACTGCCAGAACTCAAAAACCATGCCCATATTTAAGATGAAGACTCTCCATAGCTCATAAATCATTTACAGTGAAAGTAATAGCTCCAGTCAGAGCCATAGGATAAAACAAAGGCACAAAGAATGAAAAAAATTAAATGTACTTGACAGCTGAGAGCTCCTGAAGCATTGACCTTTCGAGAAGGTCTAATAAAAACAAATTGTGTAATATATAAAGTGAAATGCAAACTAGAAAAAGCACTCACCCAAATTGGTTACATGAAATCAAGAAAAAACAAATTAAAGCTCATATGATTAATTTCAAACGAAAATCAACCAAAGGAAAAACTCATATGATACTTTTACTTCTATCCATTTATTTTTTATTCAGCCCCTTTAATAATCAACCATGCATTTAGAAGAATGCCGGGCATGTCTGTGTTCTTGCAGATTTTGACATTACCCTTCGAGTGACTCCAAATGTTTGCATGACTACACTAGATGCAGGACTTCCACTTGATAACTGTGTAAGAGCTCCTGATGATCTCGTCCGTGTATTCTCTTGTTTATCTGCTAGCATAAATGGTTCAATTCTTTAGATTTTACATTTCTAATATCCAACACATCCCACTTGTGGAAAACTTATTTTACAGTCAGAGTACTGTTTATTTTATACATACCTAACAGTTGAAAAACTGCAGAAGATTTTCCAGTAGGTTTTGTGTCTTCAGCACTACATGATAATTGATAAGCATGTGTCAAATAATCCCAAATATCAAAAAGCCATTATAGGAAATAGATCTAAAAATTGAAGAGCAGAATAGGTACAAAAGCAGAGCTTTATCCTTTGTTGAAAGACATGCAAGAGTTTTCATAGACTAACCTCATCATCATATGTGAAGTCCCTTTCAATGTTGACTTGGTCTCAGAGGCTAAGTGCCAGGAAAGAGTTTTTGATACTGGAGAACCTGATGCAAGATAGTTTGATCAGGAATTTGATACTCCCTCACCAACAAATGTGCAAAACAGATGTAAAAAAGACAACAATAACAAACAACAATACAAAACAAGCGCCATGCTGAAAAACGCTATACCTGAAGGCTGGAGATGAGATCTAGCTTGAAATGGATTTTGCCTCCCATCAGTCTGAACATGAGGGCTAAAATGTACCTTCTTATTGACAGCATCTAGCACAATCATGAGACAAAAGAAAATAAAGGAATGAGTCACCAGATCAATAACTAGTAGCTCAGCAATAAGGTAGCAGTAACTATTCTTACTTGGTAAGATATAATGTTTATGATGTCTTGGGATAAATGCCAACAATTGTTGCTGCCTAATACCTTCCTTATCCGTATATGTTTGACATGTAAGAAGTTGCTGATATGAACAAACTAAATGAGTTGAAGTCCATCCATTTAATGTGTTTTTAATTTATAAGATATTCCAGCAGCCATATGGATGAATTACCTGATCTATACAAGAAACCTTTAACTCCATGGTTGAGACATCTAAAGTTTGTTGCTCAAGAAGGTCAGTTAACTTGTAAGCCACAGTGCCAAGATGATCAACAGCATTAACAAGCGCTCGCACAGCATAATCTTTCAGATTGTCCAGCACCCTATTCCATGAAGACAAGAGAATTTTTCAAGGATAAGCAAAGAACAGATGCATGTAGTTCAACACCGATGTCTCAACAGTGTTTCAAAATCCAACCGGCTACCAATCACCAGCTTGGAGCGCTTCATTAACAATAGCTGTTGGAGCAGCATTTCAAAATATAATGGATTTCAAAACGGCAAATGAACTATTATTGCTTTCACAAGCATATGTAAATGGAGCGGAATCATGCAATATGTACATCGAGTAAAAAGCATAAGAAGTGGAGAAAAGGGCTCACATCTGTTTTTGCTCACTATGTAGATAAGACTTCTCACAATATTCTGCAGCAGAATAAAGCTGAGGCCTCAAGTTTTTAAGCTCCTGTAAAAAAAATTAAACAAAAAATTACCATAACAACCATACTTAATATTCCTATAAATCATTAATTAACAGCCTTACAAACATTTAATAATCCAAAAATTAAAACAAATAAACCAAAATAAATAGAATAGTTGACTAAGATGAGACGAATTCCCCGCTTCCTCCACAACTAAAACACCATAATACATAAAGCAATGAAACAGAAACTGGAATTCAAAGTCAATCGACTGGTAGCAGATCTAGTCTGAAATCCTACATAATTTGTAAATAGAAAGAAATACCTGCAAGGCCTTGACGAAGCTTTTGCTGCGCTCCATGGATACCTCATCAAAAGTCATGGCCGGATTTCCCGGCGCCGTTTGCTCCATTTCCATTTTATATCAGAGTCAGTAATCAATCTAGATGCAATTAAAATTAAATAAACTGCTATTATTGCTATTGTTACATAAAATGGTTAGATTTGGGGTTAGGTTGTGGTTGGAGAGCTATGCCAAATGGAAATGGAGAGAGAGAGAGGAAAAGTAGATGTTTATTCAGAAGAGAGTGTGAGTGAAGTAGAAGCGATTCGAGAGTGTGGGAATCGTAATTTGATATTGGAGTTAATAGCAAGTTAAATTGAGTTTGGCTATTGAACAAAGAAAAGCATTTATTTATTTTGCGTATTTGGTAGTTGACAGACGAAACGACTTGTTTCCATTCAGCAGGAAAATTAAAATAAAAAACTAACGGCAGATTGTCGCTTTCTTCGGCTTTATTTTTTAAAAGACGATTTTACCCCGAGCTGAATCCCCCGTGATAGTTGTCTGTCCGCCGCACCGATCAATCTCGTAGTGCAATAATTAACCAAACTAAAAGTGTGAAATGGTCAATTTACGATTGCCACGGAAGGTCCAGTCCAGGAAATCGCCGATTAGACACGCGGAGGCTCTTTTTGGCTCCGGAAAACAAAAGGATAATGATAATAAAAAAAATCGTCAGATATTTCATTTTCTGTGACGGAGATTATAAGGTAACACCTATATTGTCGTTATGGGTGCAATGTCGTCTTTATGTTTGGTGTTCTCTTCTTAGATGGCAACCAATCAAGCTGAAAAGAGAACTGAAAGTCGCATTGTACCTTATGCAACATGGGAAGGGAAGGCTCCTTCTGCCATAACTCTCGTCAGATCTTTTTCTTATAATAAGGTAAAAAAAAAAAAAAAAAAACATTTTAACTCGAGATTTCTATACATTACACTCCCTTCAAGAAGATAACAAGACAACCTATCAAGCCAATTCAAAAGTTTTAAGATCATCTTAAACCTTAACTTCAAAATATAATTTCTACAGAAAATTTATTTCAACCCACAACTCGGTTTTTAACTCTAAAAAAAAATATTTTTCACATATTTTTCTTTGACTCATTTAATAGTTTTTTTTATTAATATCATGTTAATGTGGTATTTGATGATTTTTAAATTAATTATTATAAATTTAATTTTATAATTATTTAATTTTATCATGTCTTATATTATTTTTAAGCGATATTATATTTATCTAAGTGGAAAGAAAATTTGATGAAATTTTATACAAAATTATTAAAAAAAATTCTAAAACATAATTTATATATGAAATAAATTGAATATTATATTTTTATTAAATTGTGTTTTATGTATGAGAAGACTTGTTTGGAAACATTAAAAAAAAAAAGTACAAATATAATTGTCAACAATGCTACACCATATTTTGCGCAATACTATTTATTCACTCCAAAATCAAGCTATAAATACAGTTGGATTGGAGTGAATTTGACATCCAATCTACTTCAAATTTAGAGTCGGTTGGAGATGACTTAAGTGGTTAAAGAAATTTAATTTTTTTTTTTTATGTTTGATTTTTAGAATTAAAATTTTATAAAATAAGTTTCTTTAAAACAACAAATTAATTAGGAATTAAAAAATTTATTTTCTGAGTTTTGTTCAAAAATAGTCAGGTGATATATAAATCAAGCTAAAAAATTTTAGATTGCATGTAAAAATCAATAGGAAATCAATCTTTAAAATCAACTACTTATATTTAATAATTATGCTAATAAGAATTATTGTTTTATTGATAGTTAATTAGTTATGCTAAAAGTCATGCTCTGTAGTGAGCAAAAATCAGATCAAATCAAAAAAATTGACCGAACCGAATTAGTTCGGTTCTGTTCGATTTGATATTTTAATAAAATCAGGTTGTTCAGTTATAATTTTAAAAAAATTTGGTTTTGGTTCGGTTTTTTAGATAGAAAACCGAAAAAATCGAAATAATAAATAAATCAACCTAATTTAAATCGAACCATATTTAAAATACATGTAATTTAATTTAAACAAACTTAACCGAATCAAACTTTTTATAAGAACGGTTTAGTTCAATTTATAGACACATAAATTTCTATTTAATTGGTTCAATTAATTCGATTTTTTTAAAAATTTCGGTTCTGTTATAAATATAAAAATTTAACTTATTAAAATTTAATAAAAAATCGAACCGAACCAATCGAACCACCTGATTTCTCACCTCTAACGCTCTGTTTGTAAACACTGTCACCGCTAGCAGTTGCAATAACATTAATCATGTAGCAATGATGTTGTGGTTAAAGAGGTGGTATGACAATTATAATGTCGGCACCACAGATAAATGACTTCTGCAATAATCATCTTGATTTCCTCAGTTTCCTATCAACCGGTTCGGTAAACGGTTAGTGATGATGAGTTTTTTCTTTTTTTAATTTTTACAATGCCATCAATTGCAGTGATCAACATGACATTAGTTCTTTTTTTTTTTTTTTTTTTTAACATCTTAATAATGCGTATCATAATGAATTGCTCATTGAAATGCATTTCGTGCACAGTGCCAGGCACCGAAAAATTAAATTGCAACACAGATTAATTTTAAGTGGGACCCGCTCAAAGTTAACATTTTATTATTCAGGATAAGAAGACAAATCAAAGAAAACTTATTTATTAGAAAAATAGTGGAAAAAAACAAGTTTGTTTATTTGAAATTTTTTCCTTTTTCTTCTAAGAAATTATTTATCAACAAATGGAATATATTAGATACTTATTTATTAGAAATAATTATTTTTCAGAATTTAGTTCATAAATTATATTCAGGAATACACTTTTTTAGGGTTCATTTGTTGCAAAAGGTAATGATATATTCACAAAAAAATTTTGGGCTCATTATCAGCAAAACAAATGTTGAGAATAATTCTGAAACTTAAAACAAGATCATAACAATCTGTACAAGCATTAGAAAACTCGCCACAGTTCTATAAAACAATAACCTAGAGATAGCAGTGTTTGATGCCAACACAGTAGCATGGAAAATCTTTTGTTCTTAACGAATGAACAGTTGCATATACATCTGTAGACATGTAATGGGACAACATAAAAGATATGGTATCCAACTACCATTTCCTGCCTTACAAAACTTTAGATTTATTTCGCTTCTCTAGTCCTACTAAAAATTCAGGCTGCACAAAGAAATATTGAAAATTGAACTCATATACTTGTCCATCTATAGCATAGATCTAGCTTCTTCCAAATTAACTCATATATACAAGATTTGTGCAGATCTTATACAATACTATCCCATAACCCCAAGCCAAAAATAACAACTGCCCAACACATCCATACGTGCTACAGCTAAAACAACCCTCCAGCCATGCACTAGCCCTAAGATGATTTTGGCTAATCAAAGCAAATATACAGAGAAAACAGGCCGAGCTCAAGCTCAATGTTTACTCCACCACATAACAAAATTTTGAAAAACTTAAGGAACTCTACTTCCTTTTCAAAGACAAAGATGAAACTTCAAAGTAAGTTGGTTTCGCGGTAGAGGAGCAACCAATAGATTGGAGTAATTCCTCGACAGCCAACACTTGAAACATTGGAGGTGAACTGAGAGCAACATTGTCAACCCGGCGTTGGAAGATCTTCCCACGCCTGTCAAGTTTGTACTCAGATATCCCATCAAATCGAGCACGACTCTCCCATGGGACCCTAGGGATGCCATGCACAGTCCATCAAACCATTATGACATCCTCTGCAGGTTGCCACACACTGATGATGTCAACCCACAAAGCCCGAAAAAATATCCTTCCATGGAATCATAAGGCCCAGAAGCTTGACTTATAGTTCTCAATGCCAACAAATGTATTCAGTGGATTTTTAAGAACAATGTCATCCCTAAAATTGCAAAGAGCAGTCAGAATATAATCCTACATCACTAGCATCTGTAAAATTCAGACGTGTGTATTTAGGCTATATGAAAGCAATCAGATATTTCGGCCATGGTGCACTATGTATGTATAAGCATTTTAAGAGCATATTTCATTGCATGCCAGAGCTGCAAAGTAGTAATAGATCTCCAACACATTCACAAACCATCAGATGTATCTAAAAAATTAATCAAACACCAAGGAGGGGAATATTGTTACCTAGGGGACAAATAGCAAGACTCTCACACTGAAAAATCTACAACAATTATTTTGCCAAAATAATGTGAAACTTAGAGACCCTGTTTGCAGTCCAAAAAACACATATATGACAAATCTGACATTTCAGAGGACATGATTCCCCCAGACATCTTAAGTACGCAATAAAAAAAATAGTGGTATTCAGAAATAAAGAATATCCCATATATGGTTGCGACGGTGAAACTAACAAGAATCATTTCTGAAAACTTTCTAGCAGAACAAAGTAAACTTAAGTTTTCTGATATCTTAAATATAAATTAATTTCTCAGCATCTAGCATCTGCGAGGAGGCAATTGATGGCAAAAATTATATACCTTAGGTTTTTCTGCCTGATCTGAAATATACACCAAAGTACTTAAGGTTGAAGTTTCAAAACCACAAAGCCTAAGTCTACTCCGATCTAGTTCCCTCCCATGAAAGAACTACAGACTGCAATTGAGCCGCTTAGGAGGAAACGAATGTGCAGCTAATTTGTTTATGTTGACATCATCAAAATCAGTGGTTTAGTTCACCATGAAGACCATAAGGGGGAATTGGGTTTAACATATAATTCAGTTCTCATTTTATTCGTATTGATCTTGAACATGAACAGAAGCTTCTGAATCACACCTAGATTTTAAATTCTTGTCTCTTTAATTTGATCAACTGAATTGTTGGAATGCATACAGTTAATAATTTTTAATAAACATGTGGATACAAGTTCCCACCCACTCTTACGCTAGTTGGCTAGCAACTAACCAAACCATAACAGCGGAACAAAGGATCATAACAAAACATTAAAATTAGAACAGCGATATTGCTACACATAATTCTAACGATTACACCGCAAGAAAATAGAAGTAAATGCAATAATAAAAGACTGAACAGATTAAAATAAATTAAAATAAAATAAAATAAAAAACCTGTAGATATCAAAGCAAAGCTCCCTATAATAGAGATCGCGAAACCCTTCTCTCAAGCTCCTAATAGCATATCCCATGTTCACATAGTAATTCTGCTTCTCCTCTTCCTCTTTGCTCGCCTTCGTTTCTTGCTTCACCGGAGCCGAGAACTGACCGTACAACGTCATGTTCTGATCCAACTGCGAAACCCAACTTTTTACACTAACCCTAGCTCCAGCCCCGGGTCCACCCCTAGTCCTACTCACAATCCTCAACACCGTTAGGTACTTGGAAACTTTAGGATTCGGAATTGGATTAAAGAGAAACTTAAAGGCGGAGATCTGTTGTGGATGAATAGGAAGCGCCATCGGGAAATGGGATTTCAGGGTTAGGGACAGTGAATTAGAGGAAAGGTAGACGAATGAATTCCATTTCGCGAGTAGAGTGGAAAGGGTAAAGAGAATATCTATTTGGATAATGAGCAATGCCTTTTGGATAATTGACAATTATCGATTTTCTGTTTCTTAATAGTATAAATATCTAATTGGTTGGTTTCAGGATAATTGGCCTTTTAAAAATTATTTAATCAGTGCACAATTTCTAAAATAAGGATTGGATATTCAATTTAAATTAAATCAAACAAATCCATAAAAATTGAAAATCAAATTTTGAAAAATGTAAATCAAATTGAATAGAATAAATTTATAAATTGAACGGAATCAAACTGATTTAATTAGTTTAATTATAATTTATTTCGTTTTAAATTAATTTTTAAAAAATGAAATGATTTTTAAATATTTTTATCATAAATAATAATCTTACAATGTATTTTAAAATATTTTTAATATAAATAATTTATGATTAATAGATTTTTTAAATAAAATTTAATTATCTTAATTTAATAGATTTTTTTAAATAAAATTTAATTATCTTAATTTGATTTAAAATAGTTTTAACCTAATTTAATTTAATTTTATATAAATTCAAAATTTTTATCTATGAGTCAAATTAATCAAAATTTTTAATGAAATATAATCAAATCAAATGAAACCTATATTTAAACAACAAACGATTTGATTCGATTTAATCGATTTTTTAAAATTTTATCAAATAGTGTGCTCCCCTATCTAAAATGACCAATTGCTTATGCATGTAAGAAAATAAAATTAAAAAATATAAAATATTATCACCCTTTTTCATCCATCGATATTGTTTTTATCATCGTTTTTCTTTTATTGCTCCACTAAATCTTACACTTTACAACGTTAATAATCATCAATATCTTCTAAAACTATTATTTTTTTTCTTAAAAATCTTTTGAACCTCGTTACTAAAATAGCAACACCATGATTTGAGATGAATTGTTATTGCTCATGCATCGATTCGTTTCAAACTTTTTATTTGATTCCTACTACATTTTTTAGACCCTACATTTAATGTGAAGATTAGCAATAGAGATCAGCCTACAGCCATCCAGATGAACTCTAATGGCGTTTCATCCAACACAAAGAAATCCCACCGCAAATATGCCTCATGACTTTTCTTCAATATTTCGTGGCAATTTATCGCTGAATTTGATTTCTTTCTCTAGCCGTGAAAGTTATCTTTTGGTTTGTTCTTTTTTTTAAAAAAAATAATTTTATTAATTTTATTTTTAAAGATGTCAAATTATCTAAAAATTTTAGGAACGCCTAAGGAAAAGGTGAAAAAAGATATGAAATATCTGATTGAGTTATCATTAAAAGTTATAGGATGGATTGATGTTATATATATATATATATATAACTCACTAAAATTGTGTGTTTCACGTGTTCACTTGAATGGTTAAAATAAAAATTTACTAAATTAGATTTTCGTTTGTTTTGTGGAAAATATTTGATGTTATATATATATATAACTCACTAAAATTGTGTGTTTCACATGTTCACTTGAATGGTTAAAATAAAAATTTACTAAATTAGGTTTTCGTTTGTTTTGTGAAAAATATTTTTCATAAAATTTTCTACAATTTCCTCTGTTTGATACCCAAAAAAATTGATTAAAAAAAATATTTTTCTGACCAAAGAAAAATGACTTCTTGCTTTAAAAATAAAATGTTATTTTCCAAATTTTGACAAACTCATATAAATGACAAATAAATCATATAAATACATATATTTATTATCATTAATCATTCTTAATTATCATCGCTATTGATCATTATCGACCGATGGTGGTCATCTGTGATAATCCATAAAAACATTTTATTTTTAATATATATTTTTTATATTAAATAAGAAATGTTATAAATATAAAACATTTTATGGTTTAGATTTTGTTATAATTTTATAAATAAAAAAATTAACATTTTTTATAGTGTACTTCAAATACTAGAAAATATGTTATCATAAAATATTTTTTCAGAAAACATTTTTCTCGAAAAATATTTTCCGTAGATAAGTTATTTTTCATGAAATAAATAGAGTCTAATCCAAAAAATTTTAAATTCATTTAAACTATTTTGGATTTAAATAGCCAATTTTAAAAAGTTGAGAACAAAATTTGGCTATAGGTTGGTTTCGCTCCTGCTAAATGTATAATTTGCGTTGATGTCATCGACCTCACTTGCAAGTAATATGTTATAAGTACTATGAAACAATAAACTCATAGTAAGTTAGACCAACATTCTTTTGTTCCTCTCTCTCTCTCCTAATTGCATGACCATAGATCAAACACAAATCATAAAATCACATAATAAATCTCATAAACCCATCAATATGTAGATGCTTGCTACTCTGTATTCACCCCACCAAATAGAAACTAGGTTTAAGAAATCCATATTGTTATTGTCATCGAACATTGGGCATAATTGTCTTATTTGCACTAAACCATCGATGGTGGTGGTGGAGGAACATTACACAAAATCGTCTAAGACAGATAATATTACACAAAATCGAATTGTATAGGCTGTCATCAATAGTTGATTGTGAGGAGCAAGCTACTGTCACATCCCCCAAGAACACTATATATTATAAGTTTTCTTTCTCGTTTGACTTTGAGTATTGGTAAGGACTAGCTTTTGTGTTTGGCGGCTGAGTAATTGAAAAAAAATTTAAATTTTTATGTTTTCTTAGCAATCAAACAAACGAATATACAATCCTTTGTTATTATCATCGACGACCTAAATGAATATGTGGATGGACAAATTACTGTTGCATATTGATTTAAGCTTTTTTTATTTGTTTTCTCAAATTTTCAAATGGGTATTACCAACGATGATGGTGGAAAAGCATTGAGAATGGCAAATAATAGGGAGAGACATTTGATAATGGCAAAAAAAATATTAACTTTTTCTTTCTTACTTTATTGCTTATGGTGGAAAAATTAAATAGGTAAACAACCTCTTTCAAAGCAAGGAAATTTGGACCATTAACAAAATTCCTTTTGGCTCTCCATGGCATCGCATTAAGACCGTTTCATATGGCATCAACATATCAAGAGATCTTACATGGTTAAGTCACGTTACTATTGGCTCAAACACAAAGCTGCAGTTAGCCAAGATAATTCAATTAATGCTGGCACCTCATTTGGTAATAATTATAAAGACAATTGGAAGTAATTCTGAAATTTAAAGGTTTCACAGAAAGTGCAGAATTTTCTTTGAAAAGCTGTGATAAATGTCCTTTCCGTACAATCTAGTTTTCACGGAAGCGCAAAGTGCTCATATCTTTCACCTGTAATATTTACCACCAAAAAGTGGAAACAGTTTAACATCTCCTGTTTTTTTATTCACACATAAAAGCCCCTTAATTTTGGAGTAATTGTTGTTACATCTTAGAAGAACATGGTTTTAACTCTTTTATTAGATGGCAGCACATAATTTTTAACGAATGAATTCAGTAACGTAAATAGTGATAAACTCATCTCAGAAGTAGCAATCATATGAATGTAGCATTATTTAAAAGAACTCAGTCCTAATTCTGATAATACTTTTAGAAAAACACAAGCTTTCTTTTCATAGATTTTTAATTATAATAACTTATTTTTCTCCTCACCTGCATCCAGCCCCTACATTATAGTCTCCACCACCTTTGAGATGGATGAATTTCAATTTTGACATAGCATGGGGAAAGGGCGCAACATCCACTACTATTGGGGGCAATTAGACGGAATGACAAAGGCATTATGGTTGCAAGCATCACCATAAGAGTTCTATGTAATTCGTTTATTAAGGGGGAAGCCATCACATTTAGAGAAGCGATTATTGTAGCCGCACAAGCAATAATCAATTTTATTGTTTTTAAATTAAATTCAACTGTTTTATAAGATATGATTAGTTTTATCAAGAATATTAGCTAGGATATGAAAGCTATAATCAATAACATTCATTTTAGATTAATATTTTTTTCCTTGTTAATACTAGATTTTAGTTTCAATAAAAGTACTAGGCTTCGAGATAAGGAAAGTTATACTGTGGGTTGGTTCCCTGACCTACCTCTTCTCTTATAAAAAATTTTGTAATCTGATGACTCTGAGACTTTTACTTAATAGAAATTTTTTTCCTTTTGCCGGAAAAAAAAAAGAAAAAAGTTTAGTTTATTTGGCCCACCATGCCAATTTCTGAATCTTTTTCTTTTATTCTGGAAATCAATACAATAGCTGGTATCTTCTATTTTACTTCTTCATTCATGTGAAATATTCAAGTTTCAATAATCTATATTTATAATGTTTATCTATTGGAAATTCATAAAAGTGGACACAATGTAAAAGGTTTGAGTTTCTAGAAAATATGACAAACATTTGCTTTGCTAATTTTATGATTTCGAGATTAGTATTTAATTTTTTTTTTTAAAAAAAGAAGATTTTATGTATTTGAATGAAAAAATAGGGGTCTGATTGGTTAGAGAAAGAAAACAATATTTTTTTTATTGCTTTAATTTGTTTAATTTATTTCTTATTTTTTAGTTTGATATTCTTTTAAAAAATATGATGTGTGAATCAGTGAAATCCGTTTCTTACCATATGTACAAAAAATAGTGAACAATTAGTTGTGCGCAATATAAATTTTAAAATAAATTTAATATTTTTATTTTATTAAATTATTATTATTATTTTATAAAAATTTATTATCAAGTAAATAAAAGAATAAAATAAAATTTTATAATTATTTAAAAAATAACTGTAATAAAAGAAGTAAATATCTTAAGTGATAAAACTTTAAAATAAACTTTGTTAAATTTAAATGAAATAATTTATGACAATCAATCAAATAAATAATTTTAAGTATTTCATAATAAAAAATAAAATTAATTGATAGTTACAAATTACATATACATATATGAATTGTTGTAATAAATGATTGTATGTTTATTCATATTTTTAATATTGCATGACATAATTTTAAGAGAAAATTTATTAAATTTATACATTACTTGAGAGTTTTTGAGGTGATGAAAAATAGTTTAATAAACGTAAAATAATGAAATATTAATTATATTTATTTTGTTTGGAAGATTTAAAAAATAATGTAGCATTAAAAAAAATAATAACATTAAGTTTGTTTGAAAGTTTTAAAACAAAAGAGGAGAGTTTATTAAAAAAATATCAAATTTACAATTATATCCAATTACATTAGGTATTTAGTAATTATCAAAATAATATCAAGTTTATATTTATCTTATCAAATATTTTATTTTTAACATTTTTTTTTCATTTCTAGAAGATTAAATGACACAAATAATTAATTTTTATTAACTTTTCTCTCCCATTAAAATTGTACTTTCAAATAAACTTAATTATTTACACTCATTTTCATTTTATCTTTTAACTCTCTTTAATCCATTCTAATGCAAGTTTTTTTTTTTTAGCAAAATTCTCATACATGACATTAAACAACGTATTTCCTAATAATATAGCGTAAATTATGATTTTGGTCTATGAACTTTTAAATTTTTTTCAATTTTAGTGTCTAGACATTTTTTTTGTTTAATCAAGTGTCTGAACAGATAAAATTATTTTCAATTTAGTATTTTTTTTCAATCTAAACAATAAATAACTGCCACATTAAAATCCATTTAACATGATATCATATTTTGTACATTATTTTCATCTAATTATGTATTAATATATAAATTTTTTAATCTAAATATAAAATTTATTTATTTGTTTACTTTATATATATATGAAAAAATTAAGTTTCTATTATTGTAAAATTTATTCAAATATATACCGAAAACAAATAAAAAATGAACAAATTTTATATTTAAAGTGAAAAAGTTTTATATTCAAAATTTAGTTACATAATTAGCTTAAATAATATACAAAATCTAGTATAAGATCATATGAATATAACAGAATTACGAATTTTACTATTTATATAAAAAACACCACATTGAAAATGGTTTTATCAGTTCAGACACTTGATTAAACAAAAAATTTGTCTAAACACTAAAATATAAAAAATTTAAAAGTTTAGACACTAAATTTCTAATTTATCCGACAATATAGTAGGCTATCACTACTTTTTATACATTCAAATTTTAAATAATTAATGAAATTAATTTAAATTTCATCTTTCTATTTAGTTTTTTTTTTACTTTTTAGATTTTTTAATTTTATGTTTAAAAGTTATCTAGAATGTTTACTTTTTAGATTTTTTAATTTATTGTTCATAAAATTTTTTATATGATATTAGTTTATTGTTTAGAACTTTACTAATTAGGTTTTTTTTAAAAAAAAAAAATTTCTATTTATAAGTATTTTTTACATGACAATTAAAATTTTCAATTATCTTTTTGTATATAATAATTTTATAATATAATATAAAATAATGACACACGACTGTATTATAGATAATTACTTAACAAATGATAAACAATATTGATATTATATCAATATAACTAGTGGTGTTATGTTATTTTTGCTCGTTATTTATTAAATAATTGTTCATAATACAATCACGTGTCATTATTTTACATTATGCCACAAAATTGTCATATAAAAAAATTAAATAGAAAATTAAAAAAACTAATTGTCATATAAAACACATTCTAAATAGAAAATTAGAAATGTAAATAGTAATTATAAACAATAAGCTAAAATTAGATGAAAAAAATTTTGAACATGAAATTAGGAACAACTAAAAAATAAAAATTTTAAATAACTTTTAAACAATAAATTAAAAATCTAAAAAGTAAAAAAATTAAATATAAAGCTAAAATTTAAATAAATTTAATTAATTATTTAAAATTATGTATTTTATTAATTATTTAAAAGATAGTAAAAATTCTAAACAATAAGCTAAAATTGTATGGAAAAAAATTTGAACATGAAATTAGGAAAAACTAAAACGTAAAAATTTTAAATAACTTTTAAACAATAAAATAAAAATCTAAAAAGTAAAAAAATCTAAATATAAAGCTAAAATTTAAATTAATTTTATTAATTATTTAAAATTTTGTATATATAAGAAATAATGACAATCTAATAGATTATTAGAAAATACTTTATTTAAGTTTTATAATTTTTCTCTTAAAATTATATCACTCAATTTTAATTTACGAATCAATAAATAATTTTTTATTACAAGTACCTTACATATGTATATGTTGTAACTATTTATTGCTCTAAAAAAATCATTTATTAATTTTATTTTTTATTATAAAAATACTCAATATTATTTATTTGATTAATTATTTATAATTATTTTATTTCAATTTAATAAATTTTCATTTAAAAATTAGAAATATAAACCAATAGATTGAATGTATGAATTTTTTTATTTATTACAACTATTTTCATTTATAATCATAAATTTTAAAAATTTATTTTATTATTTTATTTACTTGATCATATTTATATTACACAACGCGCTAATTCACAACTAATCTAAATAAAAAAAAAACTCTCTAAACATTAGAAAACAAAGAAAAATTTATAAAATACAATAAAAATTCACTTTAGTAAAAAATAGATAGAAAAAGATTTACCGATATATATGTGTATATATATATATATATATATATTGATATTGATTAAAATATTTATTTGATTTTTGATGTTTACATGACCAACAAAAATATTTAATAGTAATCTAGCAATTGACTGATCTACTAATTTCTTTTAAAGGAGATTACAATAAAAACAGTTCACAAATCCTCCAAATTTAGAATGCCTAAGAAATTCGAGCACAATATTTCCTTGCATATGAATTTTACCAATCCACCTAATTTAATAGGATTAATTCAACAAATAATTTTAGAAATTTGACTATATATAATTGGTTTTGAACAGGAAAAAAAGAAAAACTTATCCAACAGAATCAAATATATCTTCAAACTAAAATAGGATGAAATTGGTTTGAGCATAATTTGAATTTGAAATTAGCGCCATCTTATAATTTAACTGGCAAAAAAACAAATGAACCACGTGTATATCGACTTCCGAACTTCAACGGTCTCCTCCAATTCTCATTAGGCTCACGCAGCCAACCAAGATCTTTATTTTCGATATATATATATATAACATCAATAAATATGAAAAGATTTTGAAAAATTATAATAATTTAAATATATTAAATTTTAAAAATTTTCATACATCTATGTTTCCCTTATTGTTTTATTATAAATAAACATAGTAAATAAAAACTTATTTAATAAATTAAAAGAAAATTGTTTTAATTAAAATTAAAAAATTAATTACTTTTATAAATTCCGAAACTAATAGTATGTATGTATAAGTATGTGCACATACACATAAAAAATGAATTAATAGCAGTAAAATATCTAAAAAATGATATTTTATGAACTTACAAAAAAATTAATTTGTAGCTTATTTTAAAAGATAATAAAAATATGTAACTTGTGATCTTTAAATATTAATACTAAAAAGAATTTTAAATCGATAACATAATTATCTTAAATAATGTTTAAGTCTTAACCTGCAATTTGAGGGGGAGATAATAAAATAAAAAAGAATGTTAAAAATAAAATATATGATAAAACAAGTATAAATTTGATATTAGTTTGAATTACGCATTGTTAAAAAAACATATATATACGCATTGTTAAAAAAAATATATCTGTAATTTTAAAAATTTGTAAAACATTATTTGTACGCGCCAAATAATGTTAAAAAAACAATATATCTGTAATTTTAAAATTTTGTATCTTTTATTCTATCTGTCCAGCTGCCGAACCTTTTACGTGAAAGCCACTTTTTTTTTGGGGGGGGTTCTAATTACAACCATATTCAAAGGAAAGCAATGAAAATTATGTTTTGCACCAAAGCAAAGAAAACCAACAAATGATGGCACCTGGAAATTGAATGAGAAAAAGAGAAGCGACAATTGATCATATTAAGTAAAATTTTACGTATAGACAAAGCAATTTTTAAACCCGACCCAAAGTCATTATTGATATGCTGTTTTCGCAGTATATAATTAAACTTTACTTTTGCTACTTTCTTCAATAAAAATATCAATTTTTAGCATTTGAATAAACATTAAATTACTTGTGAATATTTGATACTCCTATTAAATTATTAATGCCATATAATAATTAATTGAAAGAAAAGTTTCATTTATATTTTCTTTTGTCATGTATTTTCTTTTTTGGGTCAATTTTGCCTTCGTTATTCTATGCTATAAAGTTTTTTTTTTAAAAGAGTACATTTATTTTTAATATTAAAATGAGAATTTTATGTTATTGATATTTGAATTTGGGTGTCAATTCAGGCAAAAAAAAAAAAAGAACATACTTATAGTTGATTAGCAGATTTATACATCTAACAAAAAAAATCAAGTATTAAATTAAAAACAAATAAAAATGTCTTTAGACGTGATTTTAATTGATAGTTAAAAAATAGTCATTCAAGTTGTCATTTATGTATTTAAAGGTATAAGAATTTTCTACACCAAGTGTCATTTATCAAACGCTGAATAATCTAGTTTCACATTTCTTCAAAAAAAAAAAAATCTAGTTTCACATTATCACTATCGTAAGATACGAATTAAGATTCTTTTTTGACAGAAATATGAATATCTTATCATGTAATAAATTTAGCAATATATATATATTATCATTATTTGTAACAAAAAATTATAAAAAAATTTATTTTGTAACATCTCTTGAAAATTTCAAATTATATTTGTAGAGCTTTGCAACTTGCAATTTGTAAGTTCACTTTATTTGGTGGTAATTTCGATTACATATCGACTCATAGCCCTTTTGATTGAATCTAAATGAAAAAAATAAAAATAAAAACAACAGCTAGTTATTCACCAATCACCCCCAAACATTCAAGCAAAAATGGTGTCAAAGAATTGCATGAAAAAATTCACCCACACTTTCATAAAAAAAAAATAAAAGAATAAAACTCCCATAAAAAAAGATATGTATTATTTACATAAATATAAAAAATTATATAAATAAAAAATCTAGATCTATAAATTCAAATTTTATTATGCTAATAAAATAAAATCAAATTTACATAAATAATAATGAGAAAAATAAAATAAACTCTAATTGATTTAACTTATAAATCTAGTAATATAAAATATTCACACATTTTTCTTGAAAATTAATAAAGACACCAAAAATAAATTAAACTATATATGAAATCTATTAGAAAAACTAATAGATTTGGTGAGTTGGGACTATTACAAATAAACTTTAAACGATAGTCACTCAAAAATTAGAGATAAGTATGATTCAGTGTGGTCCAATATTTTGAGAAAAATATCATAATCAAACTGAATTATCAATCCTTTAAAAATTAAAAGATTAGAATTGAAACTAGTTTTAAATTTAAAAAATAAAATATTCACACTCCAATAAATTCAAATATTTTTTATAAAAATTTATTATCATTCCATAAAAAAAACTGATGTAATATATTAAATTAAAATCAATATAAAATAACATATTTATAAATTATACATAAATAGTGCTTGATATGATATATAATTAACTTATATATATTATAAGATTTTATAATATAAGAGTTTGCTGAGAGAAATAAAGAAAAATGGCTAAGATAGTTTAAAGTTTTATGACATAAGATTTTATATTGATGAGATTTAAATTATAATCTCAATTAAAAATATATGTAGAATGAGTGTATAAACTCAATAAATAGTAAATAATTTTAAAAGATACAAATATCCTGAACACTTGAAAAAAGAAGAAAATATTATAATAATTTTATTGATAGTTATAAATGGCAATTTGAATTGTGATTTATTAGTTTAGAATATAATTAGTGTGGACAAATTTTATTAACTCTAAAATATTATAATCTGGTAAGTTAAGATCATAATATTATAATCTTAGATTTATTATTTAAGAGACAATTCTTCCTGAATAAATAACAGATCGAGATGAGATTGCAACTATTAATGGTTAGATAAATTAGCCCAAAAAAATTTACAAAAAGAATCTCACAAGTTTCTTATTGAAGCAATTAAAATATTAGTGCATTTGGACTTTGGCATATTGCAATAGTAAATATAAATGAAATCACAAATATTTGAATTTTTTATTTTTTTCAATAGTAAAAATTTTTTCATATTTTGAAAATAGCCAGTCATTATATTAATATGATTTTTAATTGTGAAATTCAAGATCAAGTGTATTGTGGGAAAAAAAAAAAAGTGAAAATAATTTATAATTTATATTGTTGGGAAATGCAAGAGGAGCAATTGTCTGGCATATGCCAAACATAACATCCCACGTTCTCTCTCCACTACGTGCTCTGAGATGCCAATCATCCTTTCCCAAAATATCTTGGCACAGACAGCAACGAATAAGTATTCTCTCCGCTGAAAAAGCGCATATATTCAACAAAGGCGCACCCCTTTATCTTCAACCGTTTACCCACTCCTCTGAATGGACCCACACGGTCTTGATATTTGTTTCTCCAATCCTACGGCTACCAAGCAATTCCCCAATCGCTTTGAAGTCAACTCCACACATGATTGCAACTTTTAATTTTTTTATCAAAAAATTGAGAAAAAAGAGAAAACAAAGTTTCAACCACAAATGTCGTTGTGAAAATTATTATTTTTTGTTCAAAAGGAAATTCGTGAACCCCTCCTTTTGATGCTTTATATATAATGCCGCTAAAAACAGAGACTCTTGTAGAAACCGTAATGCTTTTATAGGGTTTGCAACAAAAAAGAAAATAATTCGACATAGAGCAGAGCAATAACAAATCAAATAGGAATCCCTGTTAATGGGGTTGTTTTAACGCACTCAAACAACCCCCCGCATAACCCACATCATAAAAACAGAGATTTCTTGATTTTTGGTTTGTTACTTTGTTTAGGCCACCAAACACCACCACCGGCAAAGCCTCTACGTTGTTCTTTATGGAGGGAGAGAAGAACAAGAAGTACATTACAAGCGAAGAGCTTAAACGCCACACCAAGCCAGGGGACTTGTGGATCTCTATCCAGGGAAAGGTTTACAATGTATCAGATTGGATTAAGGAGCACCCTGGTGGAGATACTCCTCTCCTCAATATGGCTGGTCAAGATGTAACCGATGCATTCATTGCTTACCATCCTGGTACTGCCTGGAAATATCTTGACGACCTTTTTACAGGCTATTATCTTCAAGATTTCGAGGTTTCTGATGTGTCCAGGGATTATAGGAGGCTTCACTCTGAGTTCGCTAAACTTGGTTTGTTTGATAAGAAAGGGCATGTTGCTCTGTATGCATTGGCATCTGTTGCGTTCTTATTTTCCTCTGTTGTCTACGGTGTTTTGTGTTGTCACAGTTTCTGGGCGCATATGAGCTCTGCTGCATTATTGGGCGTGCTTTGGATTCAAAGTGCTTATGTTGGTCATGATTCCGGGCATTATCAGGTAATGTTGAACCGCCGTTTTAATAAAATTGCTCAGCTTTTATCTGGGAATTGTCTAACTGGGATTAGCATTGCTTGGTGGAAATGGACACATAATGCACACCATCTTGCCTGCAATAGTCTTGATTATGATCCTGATCTTCAACACATTCCAGTCTTTGCTGTATCTTCGCGTCTTTTCCATTCTATTAGATCTTGCTTTTATGGAAGGAAGTTGAATTTTGATCCGTTCGCCAGGTTCCTTGTGAGTTACCAACATTGGACTTTTTATCCCGTGATGTGTGTTGCTAGAGTCAATTTGTATCTACAAACACTTTTGTTATTGTTTTCTAAACGAAAAGTCCCTGACAGGGCCCTTAACATTATAGGAATTCTTGTGTTTTGGACTTGGTTTCCTCTTCTTGTTTCTTGCCTACCTAATTGGCCGGAGAGGGTGATGTTTGTGTTGACTTCATTTGCCGTTACCTCATTGCAACACGTTCAATTTTGTTTGAATCATTTCTCAGCAAATGTTTATCTAGGACCTCCAAATGGGAATGACTGGTTTGAGAAACAGACTAGTGGGACACTGGATATTTCATGCTCTTCTGGGATGGATTGGGTGTATGGTGGTTTGCAGTTTCAGCTTGAGCATCATTTGTTTCCTAGGCTTCCGAGATGCCAATTGAGAAGGGTTTCGCCCTTGGTAAGGGATCTCTGCAAGAAGCATAATTTGCCGTACAGGAGTTTGTCCTTCTGGGAGGCTAACGTGTCTACAATTAGGACGCTCAGGACTGCTGCCCTGCAGGCTAGAGACGTGACCAATCCTCTTCCAAAAAATTTAGTGTGGGAAGCTGTTCATACTCATGGATGAGGAGGTTCTGCATTGTTTTAAAGGCCTGTCTGATTTATTTTTCATAATTCTTTGACCTCAAAGGATCTTTATCTCTGTTTTTTTGTTTTACTTCTTGTTAGTACTTAATTAATTTCTAAGGCTATTCCTCTTTATCGAATGAAGAAATTTTCCCATTTTTAACTAGTATCATATATCATGTTCTACCTTATTCTGTTCTCCTATAAAAAGAAAATCAAATTGATTGGTCGCACTCTGATTTTAATATTTGAATATATATAGCATTTTTTATTTTTATATTTGAATATACATAGCATTTTTTTTTTAATTTTTATATTTGAATATACACACCATTCGGTTTTGCCCGGAATTAATCGCCTCTGAATATTCCATTATATATTTAGGAATTTTTCCTTGAGGAGAAATAGAGTGATGCTGAAATTGTGGTTGCATGCTGTTTAGTGCTTCTCCTTTGCTGTTTGATTGGAAGTAGGAACCATGAAGATTATATGAATTGGGAGCTGAGATATTATTAGAAGCATACGAATGTAGTTGAGAAAACAGAGTAAGGGAGTAGGAATTATGAATGAAGAGTATTCAATATTGGAATAAGTACGACAGTACTACATGTAGACATATGTAAATTTCCAGAATTGGAATGTACAAGTACAAATTAACAGGGTATTTTAGACATGGTTTTTGACGGCTTTACTATAACCAGTTAGATCATCATAATACTTGAACCACAGCATAACACCATCATACTTGAAAGAACCCTTAATTGCTGGAAGGACTTCGGAAGTTAGGTCAACTACAGGATGAATCCGCTACCAGCTGCAGCAGGAGCAGCAGGCAATCCTAGGAAAAAATTTTTAGCAGGGATACTTTAAGTCCATTGCTTCCATGAATCCTCAAGATTGCTCATACTTCCTGAAGAGTACTGGCAAGGAGGATTATTGTAAAATTGGACCCAAATATAATAAAAAAAGACCTGTCTTGAGAGCATCTCCTACCCAGGCATCAGGAAATGGGACTGTGTGCAGAAAGGAACCTTGCAAGATCATCATAGTGCTGGTTTGATCCTCCTTCATTGTCAAAGTCAATTCCATCTAGAATAGCTATTATTGTTTTTTTAAGATTTTGATTGGCTGCCATGGCAATGTTGTGGTCTTTGGAGTCTATATCAAGTAAATTGATAACAATAAGTCCTTGGAACTATATTATTTTATACTCGTGACTCAGCCCCATTCAAGCAAAGAAAAAAGATTGAGCCATGATTTATCTTTTTGAAAATGTCAATCCATGTACTTTCACTTCAAGAACAGTTATCTAACCAATGAGGACAAATCCTTAGATAAATGGATGTGATTTGCGAGAAAACATTAAGTGGTGAAAATATGAAAGAAATAATATCAAATCAAAACCAGTTGACTGTAAGTGTAATTTCAACAATTGGATGACCTCATGCAATGAGGCACATTTAGGTAGTTGACAAAAGGTCCGAGACGCGTACGCCAAGCTGGGATATGTTTTTTTAGCTTTCAAACATTTCGTCTGTGGAAAATAGAAATTTCTTTTTGGTTTAACCTGGATAACCGCTAAGGCAAGGCACCAGATATGTTTTTTTTAGCTTTCAAACATTTTGTCTATGGAAAATAGAAATTACTTTCTAGTTTAACCTGGATAACCGCTCAGGCAAGGCACCAGATATGTTGTTTTAGCTTTCAAACATTTCGTCTGTGGAAAATAGAAATTTCTTTCTAGTTTAACCTGGATAACCGCTCAGGCAAGGCACCATTATCATCTGGTCAAACAATCTTTCTGCTATAAAAGCTATTATCTTCCAATCCAAAGCAGAGCACAGGTAACAAAAAGTTGTTTCAAATTTTTATTAGCATTGTAAATAATTTTTATTAGCATTTTTATTTTATTTGGTTGAAAATAACTTTTAACTAATTAATTCTTTAATAAAAATAAAAATATTTAATTTATTTAAAAGTTATTATAGCATTGTATCATTCAGACTAGTTCTTAAAGTAACTTTAATTTTTTAAAAAAAATAAAATGAGTCTTTCATTAATAAAAATTAATAGATATAATTTGTAAAAGACAAATATATTTGATATTATGTTCAAGAAATGTATACAAATCTTATTATAAAAGGTGAATTTTTTCACTGAATTTCATTCACTATATTAATGAAACAATTGTATACAACACTTTAGTGGTTATGATTGACATATTAACAAAAAACACATTCTACTTAGTGGTTATATTAAGTCACAAATAGACTTCTTTATCAATTGACAAATCTTTAAATGAGTTGGATATTTTGAATATCAAACTCAAATTTTTCTTCATTTCCATGACAAAAGACAAACAAACTTCTATAAAATAAAATAGAATAAAAGACATATAATACTTCATTAAAAAAATCAACAAACAACTAAGAAAAATAAATATAACATAAGATCCTAAATGGATCTTCAACCAAAAAACTTATTTTTCATTATTGAAAAATCTTAATTTATTTTCAAATAATGAAATTTTAATAGTTATGAAAACTTCTTTTATATATATATTTGATTTGTCATATGTTTTTCTAAATTTATTATGAAAAAATATAAAAGATTTTACTATTAAAATTTATAAATCTTGACAAAATTATTTAAATAAAATGAAAATATAATTTGATTATTTATTATGATTGAAAAAAATTATAAGTGGAAAAATAAAGAAAGGATAAAGAGTAATACCGTTGATGACTTTTCTTTACCTTGTAATTTTAAATTACTATTTAAGTGTTCTAACAAGTGTTACTTATTCTAAGAATTAATTTATTTTTATAAATTGTTAGATTGAATTATAGTCCATTGCCAATAGAATTGAGCCAAAGTTATAATTCAGCATTCGAATGAATTACAAAATTCTATTTGCATTCTAAGCCCAAGCCCAAAAAATTTTAATGTCCAGCTTGAGTCTCCTCGCCGTCTCCCCCGTCTGCGTCTCTCCTCCTCCTCCTCCTCCTCCTCCTCCTCGCTGCCTCTTCCAGTGGTTGCATGTAATTAGAGTTGGAAGTGAGATCGAAAAGCTACCTCTCCATCAACCCATCCATGACGCTGCCGGAAAAGAGCGCCTACTTAGTTCTCCAATTGGTGAGTTCTGTCTCATTTTAAAATCATACTTATTTAAGTTGGGTTTTCTTCTTTTTTTTTTTTTGGGGCTAATCCCTAGTTTTTCTAGTGCAGATTTGGTGATTAGTTGGACTCTTTGATATTAACGGTATGCTCCTTGAATGTTTTTCGTAATTTTTGTCGATTATTTTTCATCCTAAATTTTTCTTAATCTGTTCTTTCTCAGTTTTTGATCAAAGCGTGTCATTGCTTATGAACTGGATTTTTTTTATCTTGTATGCTCTATAGTTATGGTTTCCTTTCTGTTTTGGTGATTTGCTATGTGGGTTCTTTATAAAGAATAGCTTCTATACTTCATATCCCTATTGATAATGCTATGTTTCTTCTAAAGCTAAAACTTCATAGTGCTTGAAGTTCCATTGGTTTGGTAGAGTTCTATCGAAAGAAATTCTGGTGCAAAACCTGTGAGATACTAATTTATGTTCTGCAATTTTAATTTGTAAGAAATCATAACATAAGGTTGCTGGTTTGCCTTAATGTTCAAAATAGCTTATAACTTATAAGATGCAATGTTTGTTGCTTTAGTTGCTAGGTCTATAGGATTGGAGATAAATAATCATTGAGATGTATACTTTAGTTTCCCACCAATGTTAGTAATGGATAAAGAAATTTGCGCTGTATATTTTATTATGTTTATGTGTCTAAAATTAAATCGAGAATTATATTTTCAGATTTTACAATCTGAACATCAGAATTGTTATTGTAATTGTAATTATTTCAGTTCTAAGTCTACCATTTTGCACACCAAAAACTAGAATTGAAATTAGAGTTGTAGTTCTAGCTCAATTCCAATTTTGTCACTTTGCAATACAAACTCTAGAATTGTAATTCCAGCCCACAGAATTGGAATTGGAATTATAATTCTAAATTCTGAGTCCAATTCTGGCATCCAAAAAGAACAGTTGTGATCTCCTTAAACATTAAGCTGTAAATTTTGTGAGAGATTCTCAATTACTTAGTTCAATAATTTTTATATCAAAAAATTTAAGATATTGTTCAAAAAATAAGTAATATTATGCTTGAGTAACTCTCATAAATTATTTGTTTGTTTACAATTCTTAAACGGTTTGTTTAATATATCAATTCACTTGATATATTAATATAATATAAACAAATAAATTAAAAAATAATATGCATATTGAATTTAAAACTTGATTTCATAAAGAAGACCAATAATATTCAATATTCAAGCAGACGAATTGCTATTCCTACCCAGTAGCATACATATACTAACAATTGAAGAGGACATGTCTACCCGGTACTAGCAGTGCCTCAATTTTGTGTCACTAACTTTTTCTCTAGTTTCCTTTGTTGCTCTAATTACTATTTTTCGTATTAGACAACTGAAGAGACAATAGTAGAGTCATGGTGGTTATATCCCAGATTTGGATTTTAAGCTCCTGCAAGTCCCACCCAACATGGTATAAAACACAGAAGCGTGTGAATTTAAAGTTTCATTTTTTTTTTGTTCTTAATTTGTTTGTTGAAGGTACAGTGGGCTTGAACCGCACAATGATAAAAGTTATTTCTAACTTAATATAGCTGTGATTATTACATAGAAATAAATTAGAAATTAAAAGAGTTTTTTATTTTATTTTTCTCTTCTTTCCAGTAATTTCTTAGTTTAGAAAGAAAGGTCATAATTAGGCTTCAACAAAAGATAATTTTGCTTCATCTGATAGCTGAAAAAAAAAAATTGTTGCTGGGCCTGATATCAAAATAGTCCATTGGGCGGCAACAAAAAATTAAGCTAATTATGTCAGAAGTGGGATTTGAACCCACACCCTCTCTCGAAGACCAGAACTTGAGTCTGGCACCTTAGACCACTCAGCCATCTTGACTTTGTGACTTATACTAATATTTTTTATAATTGTTAAACAAGCGTCTGTCTGCATTTGTATCTTTCTCTGTTCAGAAAATACTTGCTTTTGCAAAATTTAAAAAGTGAAATGCATGGTTGTTTGAAGTTCAGTTGCATTCTTGTAATTTCAGTAGCCTGAGCTCAATCACTGTGAAGGTTCCTTTGCTCGTCACCTTGCTTCTGCAGCCGCCTGTGCTGGTAACTATATGATGATGATATCTACTCTCATATTACAATTACTAGATATTTAAAGCTAATATTGCTGCAGAAAATTCAATTCTTTTGAATTTTGCTCTCTTCTTATATCTAATTCAATTCACCTATGGCTTCGGTTGCTTTAAGATTATGTCTTGTAGTTTAGTTGATGGTAGTTTTTTTTTTATTTTTTTTCCTATTCCGCCAGCAATGAATCTAGTACCATTTCATTCAGCTGCACCACCACAACGTCCTCCTTCTCCTTGGTTGCCAATGTTACTACCGAATCCACCCCAGTCAAGTGCTTTCTGGGCAACTAAAAATGTGCATGAATTGATGAGAGAATTACAAGAGACTGCGGTTCTCGCAAAAGCAATGTACTTTTTTCTTTCGTTTAGTCTTAATTAGTTTATATCTACTTTTTGGTTACCTGTCATCTTTGGAACATACGTTTAATTATATAATCATTCCCGACAGGCAAAAGGAACTAGAGGTGCTAATAATGATGAAAAATGCTAAAGGATCTGCTGAACATGGGGAGATGGGGTTCTCTGATTCTTTTGCTTGTGACTTTTCTAAGTATTTAGAAGATAGGAAAATTGATTTGAAAGCACAGGAGTTACTTTCTTTGGACGCCGTGAACGCTTTAATGTTGAAATTAAGAGCTCAGCTAGAGCCATTTAGACCTCTTGTAGATGAAGCAAGTCCTTGGGAGGAGAAATCTGCCTTAATTAGATTGTCTGATAAAATGAAGAAATCTAAGCGAAATAAACTTTGGAGGAAGAGAAAGAGAAAACACATTGTAGAAATGCGGGCAAAGGTGGTTTGGTTTGTTGTTAGGCTGGCCTCTCTTATTCTCGGCCTTTGTTTTCCTAATTTTTTTACTATGATGTTTAGGAGCATGAACATTTTCTCCATGCTGATTGTGAAGCTGATGAGTGGAGGGCTAGGAAGATTGCCAAGGATTTTGCAGAACTCAAGGTAATCAAATTTTATGATCTAAACTGACTCAAGTTATTGATATATGTTTCTTATCCATCAGGTGTTTGGAACTCCAAAAAAACTGTAATTTCTAAAATTAAATAACTATCCTGTATTGCATACTATAGTATAATCAACTTAGATTCTAGACAACAAAGAACAACTTGGTGCTATTGATTGAAACTTGGGCAAAATAATTTTTTCAGCCTAAAGATCCTATAACTCAAAAAATGTGGCTTTCTTGCTTTCGATATGTCGCTGTTTCTAATATCAAAAGCAATGGAGCATATTTTGCACAAGATGAAAAGAGCAAATAGTTTTTATTACACAGAACTAGTGAAGGAACCATTGATGTGACTAAAACTGTATAAATGTTTTAGAGTGTGCTGTATGAATATTTCATTGAACTTTCAGCAGGCTGTAACATTGTTATTGTTGATATCAGAGGTAGCAAGGCTCTATGAATTTCATATTTATTTCACAACACAGTTTGCATTATTGTATGTCTTGGAGAATTTAACTTCTTTTAGCTAGAATGCAAGAACTCTGCAGATACTCTTTTCTCTTAAAAGAATTTTCTGCCTAGCCTCTTCAGTGAACATTTGTAGTTATTGTTAGAAATACCTAGGATCTATTCTTCAGTAAGATTGGGGCAGTGATGTAGGCGTGAACCATCAAAATATTAAAGTAGGATGGACGAAGTGGCTAAATGCTACTGGAGTCTTATGCCACCCAAAATGCCAATAAAGTTAAAGAAGAATTTTATAAGATGGTAATTAGACCATGTTGTCTGTTAGTGACTAATAGCCTATCAACATAGCTGTCAAAGGCGCGCTTGTGTCGCCGGCACACAGCCCTGCTTTTCTGTAGGCCCAAGGTGGGCAACATCACTCAAGCACGTGCCTAGGTGTGCCTCTGATACATCTGGAGATGTTGCTGCTTTTCTTACTTTTATTCATCCTATTTCATCTCCACTGTTGATTTTTATTTACAGCTGAGCTTAAAATAGATTGGTTACATCCAATCTAACCAATTAAAGGCAAAAGAACAAAAGAAAATTTCATTATCTCATCTTCTCCTCTTATCATCTTTTCCTGTAAAAAAATCTCTCCATGTCAGTTCCTTTGACTCCCCTTTTCTTCTTTTCTCATCTTTTTTTCTTCTTTTTTCTGATACTAAAAAGTGCTACTATGAAGGAAATAATGACTATTTATTTTTCCTAGATGAAGTTGTACATACATGGAGCTGTGTTGTGCTGGACTTTTTCATCTTGAAGGCGCATGCAAGCTATGCAACACTCGTCTTTTATTTTGAGAACACATGCAATGCATGCACCACCCTCTATTGTGAGGACAATGCTGCTTCTTTTTTTTTTTTTTTTAAAATGTTCAGATTATTTCATTTTCACAGTTACTTTTTATGTACTAGTGAGCCTCCAATAGATTGGGCCCCCAACCAATCACATCAATTGAAAACAAGAGAAAGAAAGAAATTTCAATTCTCCTCCTCCCTTCTTATCATCTTTTCCTGTTACAATTGGAGAAAAACCCTAGGGCTTCCTGCTGTTTTTCCCCCCTCGCTCTCTCCCGCTCTCTTCCTCTGTGTGTGTGTGTGTCTTCCTTTTATTCTTTTCTTTTCCTCTTATCATCTTTTCCTGTTCTCTTCTTCTAATCTTCTCCGCAACCAGTCCACCACAACTCTTTTTTTTTTTTAAGGTTTATTTCCTCTTATTATCTAGTCTGCTTCAATGACTGCTCAATATTGTCTTTGGCTTCATTCTTCTACAATATCTGTCTTAAACCTTTTTCACCCTTCAATATCTCCTCATTGTGCTCCTCTATTTGCCCAGTGTAATAATTTTTGTGCTTCAATGACTGCTTAAGATTGTCTTCGACTTAAATTCTTATTTGGCTTCAAAAAAAATTGTCTTGCTAGAATTTTTAATGGTTTATAATTTTTTATGCTATTGATATTAGAACTTTTAAGTAGTTTATTAAATAATTGACTGGTTAATATTATTTGAAATTATTTTTTTCAAATTCACAGTATGCCTCATGTCTCTCAGGCACGCACCTACATCTCGCACCTAGGCTCCATGATCCTCTTGCGTCTAAATGCATTATGCACCTTTAACAACTATGGCAGCAAGAAGTAACGCACCCAAAAAATGAATATAAATGGAAATGAGGATTCTGAGATAGATATGTGGGCATACAAGCTTTTTTAGAAATGAATACATCTGTAATAACATGGAAGTGCCACATATAGACGATAAGATGAAGGAGAGAATGCTAAGATGGTTTGATCTGATACGTTGTAAACCAGCCAATACTCCTATAAACATACCGAAGTAATTAGCAATAAGAAAGGGAAAGATAGACCTAAAATAATATGGAGTGAAACTATAAGAAAAGTGTCTTGTGGTTTTACATCTCATAGAAAATGTTGCTTAAAATTGTATGGAAGGGAGAAAACAAATCCATGTAGCCAACCGCCACTAGCTTGGGATTAAGGCTCTATTGTTGTTATTATTGTTAAAAGTTAAAATTCTCTTCTATTTGAGCGAGATCAATCTAATTTATTCTTTGGCATATTCTTGCACTTGTTTTGTTCTTTTCTTTTTCTTGTTTTCGCATTAAGGGGATAGAAAATAACATACCCTACAAGAAATAGGGGATCTTCAATTTTGCATTTACACTTTCTCAGTGCTTTGCACATTGTGCTGGTGCCTATAGAACCGTGCGGTTTTACAGTTGCTTTGGTTGATGGCAGCAATATAAAATATTCATCTTGTTATGCTAGTTAGTCTGATTATTTAGCTTCAAATGATGGAACATTGCTTACAAATACTTTTTAGTCTGTGAGGAAAGATCTTGCTGATCATGTTTATGTTTTCCATGCTCTATTCATCATGTTGATTTAAGTTATCTGAAGCTTGTATGGCTTAACAATTTTAACTTGGGCATGTGTGGTTACAGATGAAAAAGATGAAGGAAATTGCAAAGCTTAAAGTAAAAGAGGAGAGAAAGAGGCTGGAATCTGAGGTGAGAATCAGTGCAATAGTTTGTTTTGATACATGTGGATCTATTATAACTTTTACTCTTTTGCAAACATATTGCTAACTAAATTTGTGTGAGACTTTTACTAGAGTTTGCCTTGAGCTATATTCATTAGCTAAGAAGTAGTGAGGCATTTTGAACGCCAATATTTAGAACTTCCTCAAATTGCTTGCTGTTTCATTTTTGGATGCTATGATAGAACTCCCATACTATTCAATGGATTTAATGAATTTCATTCTTGAAATATTCAAAGGACAATTCAAAGCTACCATGTTAAAATATATGTTATGAAATGTTGCATTATTTATTTTTTCTTTTCTTTTCATTTCCTTTACCTCTATGAGAGGATGTCCTATCTTATATGATATTATATATTTCAGCTCGAGCTGGTTTTGATGGCAGAGAAGTTGCAGGAATTACGTTCCATCAGGATCCAAAAATTGAAAAAACAAGGTTTGCCTAATAAAATTCTTTTTCCCTATTCCTAATTTATCTGTTCTTTTCCTTTAATAACTTACATCAGTATGATAGCACAACTGAGCATACAGCAGTATTTATATTGCTGTCATATGACTTTGGTGTTGGATGTAGCATTTGTGCTTGGAATAAAGGTTGATAATATTTCAACAGATAAATTTCGGATGATTACAAATTCAAGATGAGGTTGTGTCTGTTAAATTTATGAGGCTTGCTGATTTATGTCCTGTATTTTCTCCATTATTATGTGTTAATATTGATGTGTGTAATGTCATATAGTGCCTATGCATCTTCTTTTTTCTTTTTCCTCCATGTTTGTAACTTGTGGTTATGGTTGCTTGTGTGATCATGCAGGGCATTTTCTTCCAGAGGAAGATGACAAGTTCCTTGAGAGAGTGCGGGCTGCAGTTGAGGAAGAGGAGCGGCAAGCAATGGCTGCTGCTAACACAGATGCTGCCAAGGATGCCATTGCAACTGTCGAGGAATCTAGGAAAACAACCTGGAGTTCTGGACCTGTCTTAAAGGATTCAAGTGGTGATAATGTTGGAACCAAGGAAAGCCAAAGCCAGCTAACTGAGTGTAAAGACAGTGTGGGCTCTGGTGCAGTCACTGGAGCAGCTGGAGAAAGAGGAACTGAAGGTCAAAGTCATATTGGAACATACGAGTCTGTGGCAAATTTGCCGCTGGAATTTTACCACTATTATCATGGTAGCAATAATGATATGGGCACACTTATTGAGGTGATCTTTGGCTACTTTTTCCACATTCATCTTATAGTGCAGGAAACAACATTTTTATGGAATATCAATGATTCCTAATATTCAGAGGCAGTGCTCTTTCTATTCTATTAGTCTACAGTTGCATGCTCCCAAAGTGGCATTAGCGGCGAATATTGCAATGCATTAGCCTCATGATGAAAGCTATGTAATTTCACGACTTATTTCATCCTTGCTTTGCAGGTTAGAAGAACATGGGATGCATATATAAGACCAGAGGGGAGGTAAGCCTGCAAATTTTTTTTTTTTTTTTTTTTCACTAGAAGCTACACTAACTCCCATGCCAATCCACAATACCACCTTAAGCCTGTCTCATTGCTACACCTACTGTTGCTTGCTCTTTTTTTTTTTTTTCAACCAACACCTTCTGCATGAACCCTAAAAGTACTTGTTCTTAACTTGCTTACCTCCTTCATTGTTCTATGCCGAAACAGTCAAATAAGCATGTTATTATTAATTTTTCTTTAAATGCTGTTAACTTTTTAGTAATTCTTATATTGAATGTGCAGCCGCATTCCCGGGCATTGGGTTCAGCCGCCATCTCCTGCAGATGGGATATGGGCATCGTACCTTGTAAGGCCTAAATAACCATTGACTATGCTGAAAAGAAGCGAGCTTTGGCTCCCACGATTGGTGGGTTGCCGAGTTTTGAAAGCATTGGCAAGTTTAGTTGTTTCTTAGTTGCTGGGAGCAATTATACTGGGTGCTTGCATCTACACCAGTCATTTGGAATGACTGGTGACTTCTAACTTGAGAGCGGCCACGATACTTCCTTCTACCGGTAGTTCCATGCGTCAATGTGAGCCCAGTTTCATCACAGTATCATAGGAGGATGAGAATATGGGTTTAATGTAACATGTACATAGAGCAGCCAATTTGAAATTAAGATTATTGTCAATCTATGAACGAAATTTTATTTGCTATGATACATAAAGTATGGAAATCTGAGTGTCCAAATCGTCTCTGCTTTGTTTGATTTAGTGGATCCATTTCCATTAATCTTCAGTGTTCTGGATGGTAGTAATGGGTAGATCGAGATGCTGATTTGAATTCAGGAAAAACTGTAGTGCGAACAAGCAAATAGTTGTGAAAATCATACGCTGCTTGTAATGGCGCATGATCAACGTTTGTTTTATAGTATGCAACTTCGTCAAATGAAAAATGAGTTAAGAATTGCACAATTATTTGGTGATTATTACACGCTTAAGATGGCAATTTGGCTGATCTGTACTGTTCCTCTTTCGACTCAAACTGTTTATATAATTACATTGGGCGGGTTTTAAATATTAAAACCTGGATTGAGTTAATGAGAATATATATATATATATATATATATATATATCTTGAGCAAAAAGTAATAAAAATGTTGATTTTTTTTTTAAATAATGATTTAACAAATCTGTCTGGTTCCACAATTTAATCTGATTAAAATCAAAGTGGATGAGATAGATATTCTTTCTTTCTTATTTTTTACGAAGCTCACTTTAAATTCATCATTTTTTCACATATAGGACCATAAGTGTAAATAAATCGATGATAGAAATGGATATTCAATTAATTAAATTTTTAAAAATGGAATAAAATTTATTTAGAAATAAAGATATATAGTCTATATTTATTTATTTAATATATGATATATATTATGTTTATAAATAATTTAATTTATATTAATAAATTTTTAAAAATAAAAAATTGAATTAACTTGCTATTAGTGAAAATCAAATCCAACAAACCAAATATACCGAAAGCACACACCCTTTATTGGTCCTTAAAAATTAAAATAATTGGTATAAACGTTTTTCTCGTTTGGTCGAGTTGAGAAGGCGGTAAAATATAAGAAAAGGAAAACGTAACAAGCGGTTCAATCAACGGGCCAAACTATAAGACCCTCTTCGATTCGATGAAACGCTAACGTAACGTGCTTTTGTCTCTCCCTCCTCTGTGCCAGAAATTTTTACTATTCATCATACTTGCTACAATTCTCATTATCATGCTCTTCTCATTTCAGATCTACCTAATTATTTTACAAATCTGATTCAATCTTCTGAACGACGCCATTGCCAACCTGCATAAATACTAATCCATTGGTGAAGATTTGGTGCTTTTAGCTTATTAAATCATGCGGAACTCTATTGAGACTTTGAAACAAAACCTAAACAAAATTGCGCTGGATGTGCACAACGATGATGACGATGAGGAGCTCGAGATCCATGGCGACGCTTTATCAGTCTCTGATCGAAGAAATTCTCACAGTTTCGCGCATTCCAAGTCCGTTTCGCCCTCTCTCATGGCTAATGGGATGGACTCGCCCTATAATTCTGAGGTGTCTTGTTTCCAGTTTGATTAATTCGTTTTTTTTTTTTTTTGTAATTTTATTGGGGTTTAGTAACTTGTATTACTAATTTAATTAGGGGTTTTGTGATCTTTATAATTTTCTGATTTGGATCAATGCATGATATTAGTTTGTGTTTTGGCGCTGGATGAATGCCGATTCTGTAATACTAAACTAGGAAGTCAGACTACTTCGGTTTAATCTTGGGAACTCCCGATTTTACGAGTCTCATTCGTGTTTACTTACCAATCTTGAGAACTTGTCGGGTGTGCCGATGATAGCTGTAATTGGTAGCTATCTATGATCAAATTGTTAATCGTGTCTTACTCCTCATTTCTCTCGTCTCCCTCTGAGCATTCCTTCTGGCCAACATTATAGAAGTGATTATGTATATACTTTTAGTACATATTGTTTGGTATAAATCCATGTGAAATTTATGTGTAAATGAATTCTTGTATGTGGTTTAAATATAGAATTCATTCTAAATTTATAGTCTCACTAGGTTATACTTTTAATTTTGTAGCTTTAATAACTTGTACCACCCCTTGTTAGTTTATATTTTCAATCAAAACTAGTAGAATTTGATTTAAACATAACCAATTCCAAGGAATTAGAAATTTAGAATTCTAACTGAATTCTTTGATATACCAAACATGACAAATGCGTATTTGTAAATAAATTCTATAAAAATTTATGAAATTCATTTATACCAACATACCCATAGTTTAATCGTGGAATACTACTAGATTGATACTTTTGTGGCCCTTGTGGAATGTATTTTAATTGCATGACATCTCCGTATGCTTCTTGTAGATTGAACAGTACAAAGCAGAAATTAGGAGACTTCAGGAATCTGAAGCTGGAATTAAAGCATTATCAGTTAATCATGCAGCTTTATTGAAGGAAAAAGAGGTATTCCCTGGCTCTTTGTTGTATTCTGTTCTTCAATGCAGATATGCACATGTGTATGTTTGTCAGGTACATTGGTAATTTTCAATTGTTTATATTTTTTTTGTCACTAATTTGTGTAGATTACAGGTGATAGAAAAGATTGCTGATATAAAAACATATGCTGATCAATTATGATGCATTTCTTCCCATTTCTATTGGGTTATGCAAAATCTGAAGGCATAAACTTATAGCTTTTTTCTTAGTACATGTGATACTGTGAATGCAATATTCTTTAAGATGATACTTTCACTGTGACTGCAGAGATTAGTCATGAAATTTTTGTTTGTTTATAGATGATCAAACTTGGGACAGAATGCTTCATAATTGAAAATTTGAATGCTTAAAAGGCCGTGCTCAAATCATTTTGTAAAGGTATTTCGTATGTCTTAATGATCTGCAAGTTTCGCACATATAGTTGCAAAATACACTCTGCATGCCTAATGCAAATTCCCTTGTTATTTATGCTGTAATGTCTTGTTTCCTGTTGAACAAAAAATCTTTACTGGCAAGACAATGTGTCAAGAATAAAGATAGAATGGTTTTAATGCTTGAAATCACATGTTGCCCTTTGTTCAATTTGATAGTTCTGGACTCATCATTAATGTGCATCACATCATCTTTACTGAAGTATACTTTTATTTATATGTTTCTTTCAGTGTTTAGTTTTATTGGTAAAGGGCCTTTTTATTTGCTTTGCTTCCCAATTTGACAGGATCAAATTTCCAGATTGAACCAAGAAAGTGACTCTTTGAAGAAGAATTTGGATGCAACAAAGGAGGCTCTGGACGTTTCCAGAAGTGAGAATTCAAGGGCATCAACAAATAGCATCCATGTGATCAAGGTGTTTCTTTAGATTTCTCTGGAATTTTTTGGTGTGAAGTTCAATCTATTTGTTTTATATTTTTGACTTCTTAGTATAAGTTTCACATTGTTCCTTGTCTCCTCAGACTATATATTATAATTTTGCTTATTTTAAAATCTTAAATGAGCTTGATAACATGCAGATACATTGAACATGCTGTTTCTGCCATTATTTTGTGGCACAATTTGTACTGCATAATCCATAACCTTGGAAAAAAACAGCTACATAGTGACATCACATTGTGCATCTCAGTACATGGTCATCCATAAATTTGTTTCCTTACACTATTCTTTGCATTAATCAGCCTGTATATTGTTCCCATTTAATATTTTAGAATGAACATTTTCTTAAAAGGTGAGACACGGATATGGCGGGACATGGCAATATATATATATATATATATATATATATATATATATATATATATATATATCATTCAAGCAACAGGGATAGAGCAGTTGGGGTTCTGCTGTGCAGCCAGGGTTCCTTTGTAGATTATAAAAAACAGAGGGGAGAAAGAATTAGATGAGAAGAGGGAGGAACAGAGCCGCCAAGTGGCTAGGATTTTCACAATGTTAACAAGTTCTGTTTTTATTCACTGACTTAATATTTTTTGAGTTATTTTATAAAAGACATTTTGTAAAAAAAATTTGATCCCAAAATTTTAATAATTTTTAATCTCATGTCCCTGGTGTGTGCCCAGCGTGAAAAAAGAAGAGGGGACACTTTTTCCGACATTTCCCCAGCATGTCCAACACGCATACGTCAACCCCCAGGAAGTTCGGTGCTTTATAGGTGCTTGGTCATCCTTTCTGTTATTATTGGCTTCTATTTAAGACACAGCAGGATGGATAATTAAGATGGTGATTGTAATAATATATAAAGCTCCTGTTTCTTTTGCTCCATTTTAACAGTTCATATAGAATAAATGCTGTACCATCTAGGAGAGGACATATTCACATGATTTGGGGGTTGCATTTTTTTCGTTGCAAATGCTATTTAAAGTTGGATTGACATGGAGAAATAAGAGATGGAATGGGCTATGGCCTATTCACTAAAGAACTATGCGAGACTTCCACTTGCCTTTGTATATTATATATGTGTGATTATAGTCCAGTAGATTATGCGAAGTGCACATGGAACATGGTCTTTTTAACCAGGATTACTCTCTCTCTCTCTCTCTCATGGTCTGGCTTCCTTCTCTAGTTATGTGTGTACTTCAGAACCTTGCTAGACTTGATTCTTTTGTCTGTCAGTAAATGGGTCCTGTATTATGATAGTCTGATAGATGTAGAAGATGTTTTTTCTATTCTGAACTGGATTTTGTGCTCTCTTCTTTTGGCTTTGTTGCATATACACCTAATTTTTTTCTCACTATGATTTTACTGCATCTGAGTTGCAATTATCATGCTATTTGTTTTCTACTTTCAACATGCAACCATGTCTGAGTGCTCTTATTTTATTCACCATGGATATCTTAGGGTAAATAGATTAGTTTAAGTAACTATGCTTCTGGAATTATTGCAGGGAAGTGGTGATCTATCACCCAACCGACACCATAAATCAACTCAAACAAAAAACTGTTATGCTGGAAGCCAAACACAGAATGGTGTCTTTTTAAAACAGGGTGAAGTAGCAAATGGAATCACACCTTCTGATCGAGCTGATGCCATTCGTAGTAAGATGGAACTCAAAAATTCAAATTTTCAGTGGAAGGAAAAGGTAATGACATTTGTGTCCTGTTCTCTGTATGTGTCTTGGACAGTCCTGCTAATTTTACACACACACACAGAGAAGGGGGGAGGTCTCATAAATCTTTCAATCATATGCTTCTATTTTTGTATTTTGTATATGACAAATGAACTTGACAACAGATATATGAATGCCTTCTAGGAGCTTGCAGATTTACTGGAGGAGAAAAATAAGTCCCTGTCAACCCTTCAAGCTTTACATGAGTTACAAATAAAACAGCTTAGACTGGAACTTGAAAAGGAACATGATAAACTAGCACAGATACACATAAAATTATATGGTATACTCCTTTGTACTGAAATTTAATTGTGATTCTTTGTATTTTTTTCATCCTTACTTGTTGTTTGATTGTGATGATTTACTTGCCGAAATGCTCAACCTTTCTTTCTGGGAATTTTATAATTTTCAGAGGAACAGAAGTTGAAGGAATCTTTTCAGGAGGAGCTCAGGATGCTGAAAATGAATGAATCCAAAGTGAGTGGGATTGGACTTAGTTGGTATTAACAACAATTTTTTTTTTTTTAAATTTCACAAGTCTGTTGCACTGGTAGTTATCATCCCATTTGTTGCATTTTGACTTTGTATTAATGCATGTGCTTGTTTTATTCTTGAGTTTTTCCTGAGCTACCATTAGCAATTAATCCAGCTATTGGGGCAATATTTTAGAATTTGGCTAGCATGTTATCATGCTCCAAGTAGTATCGGTTGACAAGACCAAATAATTGGTTTAAACTCCAAAGTATACTAACCTTTTGATCTCTTTTATTTTTATTCTTACATTTGCTTACAAGAAAATCTGGCTAATTATGTAAATATATTTTTACTAGATGTGTACCTTTACTTTTTTCTCCCTGATTTATCTCAGGTTTCTTTTGTTAGAGCACATCTGGAAATTTAGGGTTTTGTGGAAATTTTTATGTTTCAATATGCTTATTGATATGATCTTAGTATATTTATCAATTCACATGTTTATGAATTTTTCTATGTGTAATTGTGAGTTTTGGACCTTTATCTTACTTTATTTTACTTTATGCTTTATCAATTCACAATATGCTTTGGCAGTTGGAGCTTTTTTTGTTTATATTTTTGTTTCTTGTTTTGAGGTTCTAACCTATTTGTTTCAAATCTCTATTATTAGATTAGTTTGGAGATGAGTACAATACGTACTGAATTGCATGAGAAAATGTCAGAGGTAAGACAACTGCAGATGGAACTAAGTAGAGGAGAAGATGAAGATGCCAATGACTCTGTGAAGGGTTTGAAAAGAGTAATTGCAACATTAGAGAAGGAGAATGCTGACCTTAAGGTTAATAATCTTGTTTTTTAAATTATTGTTCACGCAAAAAGTATTTCAAAATGTTAATAATTCATGTTGATTTTGTTGGATTGGGCTCTTTCAATGCTGTCATTTGGCTGACATCAAAGAATGAACTTGAGGCTGCCTTGGAAATGAGCAGAAAGGCTTCACATGATAAAAGCTTGCTGGATGGAGTAATCTCCCTCTCCCTCTCTTTCCTCACCTGGATGCTTGTGCGAGTAAAATGTTGTGTATTATCAATTCTCACTGGCCATTGTTATGCACCTTTTTTTATTTTTTCCTCCTAATAAATGTGAATGATTATGATTAGATTATTGTAATTTTTAATTTCAGAAGGTAGGTTCATCCAGAAGCTTTCATGGTACGGAAGACATGGAGCTATCATTGCAAAAATTGGAGAAAGATATAAAGGGAACACACCGGGACAAGGAAAAAGCATTGCATGAATTGACTCGTCTTAAGCAGCATTTATTAGAAAAGGTTGCTCTCTGTAGAATTCTTATTTCACCTTGCAGTCTCATGTGGCCTTTTTCCTTTGCTTTGAATCATTCTGTTGTTCGATTATTTGCCAAAAACTTGCTTAATCTTCAGGATTCACCTAGAGTACTGCTATTAAATTTGAGATATGCTGCATGATGTTTGACTTTTCTGGGACACTCTCTCTCTTAACCACAGATGCTGCACTGCCTTATTGGCATCAATGATTAAATGCTTTTTATAAAGATTAACTGTATTAATTGACACTCATTTGTAAGAAATGACACAAAAGGACTAATAGATTCAACTGCAGTTGTAGTTTTGCTGTTTTACTTATATTTTTCATATCATTGATAAAGAATCTGAACAAGAAATTTGATCATTGTGATTTAGCTGTTTCTATTCTTCAGACTTTTGCATATGCTGATGTGCTTGTTCACATATCCTTGTTACTACATTTGAGCTTTGACAATTGACATTTCCTTGCTAAGCTTCCTGTTGTGTACTTTCGCTTTGCTGTATTTGTATATTTTTTGTTCACACATGCTTGAGCACTGTAAGTGCATTTTAGTTACTGGTATAAACAATCATAATGATGATATGATCTTTGTGATATTAGGACCTATTGATGAATGTAAAGTATCAGATTTTCCACAACTATAAAGAATGTTTTTTGTGCATTATTTTCTAGGAATCTGAAGAATCGGAGAAAATGGATGAGGATAGTAAAATCGTAGAAGAACTTCATGAGAATAATGAATATCAAAAAGCTCAAATACTACAGTTGGAGAAAGCTCTGAAGCAGGCAATTGCCAAGCAAGAGGAAGTCAGAATGATTAGCAACAATGAAATCATAAAGTCCAAGGAAATCATTGATGATCAGAATAAGGAGCTTGCAAACTGTATGAGCATAATTGATTCAAAAAATGTTGAGCTTTTAAATCTTCAAACTGCTCTTGGTCAGTACTTTGCTGAGATTAAAGCTAAGGTAAACAGTTTCTGTTTATTTTAGAGCTATCGTTTTGTTGTCTTGCAATTCCAGTCATGTTCTAATGATGGTTATATACAGGAAAATTTGGAGCAAAATTTGGCTTCGGCAAGAGAAGAAACAACTAAGCTTTCTGAGCTTTTGAAAGTATGCCTCCTTCCTTTCCATTCTTAATTGTGATTTGCTTTTCCTGACTCAAGCTTAATAGTTTCACAGATTGAATATCTGTTTCCTCCTTGCTCTGCATTTTTAATGTGTTTTTGAATGGTCATCTATCTTTTTTTTTTTTTTTTTTTCTCAATTGGTGTAGCAAAGGTAATTGCAGACAAATGATTGATTGATATTAGTTTATTTTCTCTTTTTATAATTAATGGACTAAGTTGCAACTCAAAAAGCTAGAGGATTTATATCATTTTTAACATCTTTCCTGTTACATGTATGATATTTTTACTTTCCCTTACTCATTTAGGTCATACTATGAATATCAATTTTGTTTTGAAAGATGATTGATTTGATGAGGAAACCTTTATATTTCAAAAGCCATTGTGGCTTAGTTGTTGCTTTTATTGCAATAAGACTGTAAAATGCACCTCACTTTTTCCCATGGTAACATATGGACAGTAAGGGTAGTTTCCATAGGGTGAAGCTGGACATGCTTGACTTTGTGTCTAACCAGTGTGGGGATGAATGAGATCCATTGTTCTTGTTTGAAGACCATAGGTTCAATTTATTTTGTAATCAGTAGAATATATTTGCTTTCTTCAGGACGCAAAACTAGGAATAGAGGTATTAAAGAAAGAAAAAGAAGAAATTTTGGCCCAGCTTTCCTATACTGAAAGGACACTAGCTGAAGGGAAAAACAGAGTAATCAAGCTTGAGGAAGACAATGGAAAATTACGTCATGTTGTTGAACAGAGCATGACCAGGCTTAATAGAATGTCAATGGATTCTGATTATCTAGTTGACAGGTTAGCCAGTTTTCAACCTCTGATTAATGCATGCAAATGATATTATCTTGTTGCTAGCAATAGAGAGACTGCTTGTGCTGGGTTACATTGGTGGAAGTGGAATTTCTTTTATTTATAATGCATGATTGGCTTTTGTTGACAGGCGCATTGTGATCAAATTATTAGTGACATACTTCCAGAGGAACCACAGCAAAGAGGTGTGCATCTGTCCCAATACAATTGTTTAGGATTCAAAGTTATGCTGAAAATTCTCTCCAGTTCTTAATTTGTTGAGATGCTTGTAGTAAAACAGCTAGGCCCGACAACTAGGTGATTTATGCCTAGAGATCGCCAGGGCTGTTGTTATTAAATTGATTTAATCATTTGTCACTGGTTTGGTCTATCTAGGCAGCCTTAGCAAATTACCTCAGACAACAGTTTCCTACTCAGTGCTATGTGTTGGGAACCATTTCACTGGAAGTTCCATTTTTTTACAGCTTCTACCAGGAAAGCACTCTTGTTGTTTTTGCTACCATTTTAGAATTTATCATGATGATTGCTTCTGGCTCTCCAAACCTTATTAAAGAACCTAGTGTTGGAATTCCTTGTCCTCTCTCTCTGTCCTTGGTGGGATTTGACTTATATTGTATGTGTGTTTCAGGTTCTTGATCTCATGGTTCGGATGCTTGGATTCTCTGATGAAGACAAACAGAGGATAGGTGTTGCTCAGCTAGGTGGCAGAGGTGTCGTTCAGGGAGTTTTGGGACTACCTGGCCGCCTAGTTGGTGGAATCTTGGGAGGAAGTTCAGCTGATACACATCCGAATGCAGCGTCTGACCAGGTTTTGTTGTTTATCCTCCTTGCTAATGATTAATAACTGACCTGCACTTACCTGATTTTGTTAAGTCATGCTATCATGGCATTTTATCTGTTCTGTAGTAGTTATATTCTCAGTTTTGTCTGTGGTATGTTAGTGCATGCTTTGGACAATTTAATCTAGTCTGTTGATGTAACAAGACGTGAAAAGTTATGCTTATTGGTCAAGATTGCTTTTATTTTTATTTGAGTTGATTTGAGCTTGTATATTATTGTGAATGAGATTGATTCTCACTTATCTTAAGTTTGGTGAAAATAAAATACGTTACTTCTTTGTCCAATCAGTTTGCTTTAGAAGAGTCTGTTGTCTGAAATTGAATAATGCCAAAAAATTGTTTTGTAATTCATCTTTTTGTATTCCATTTTGTTGTGTACTTTCTGATAAGATGAGAGTTCATCAGAATGCATGGGCTAGTTAGCTGATCATGATTGTCGGGTTTGCTCACAACTTGAGGTGCTATAAGGCTGCCAATCCAATGGCTTAATTTTTATCTTAAATGATTTTGTTTCATGGTTCACAACTATTAAATATCTTATTTTTGCTATTTTGGCATATTGTATGTTAGGGCCTCAATTGAAATATCAAGTGTATTCATAAAGTTTGCTTCATGAAAGGATGTTTGAGTTTGTATTCTTAACATAGATTGTAAAAATTGTGCTTTTATCTTTTTTTTTTAGGACGTGTTTTTACCATTTTAACCATTCCTCTTATGGTAAATGTCTTTTCTGGTCTATTATGCTAATAGATGAATGCTACTTTAATCAAGTTCGATTGTTTACAGTCCTTCGCAGATCTGTGGGTTGATTTTCTTCTCAAGGAAACGGAAGAAAGGGAAAGAAGGGAATCTGCAGAAGATGCGGGTAGGGCCAAAGAAGATTCACAAGGAAGAAGTCCTATGTCAGGGGTTGGTTCACCGCTGCCACTGCCCAATGCTGCAAGTACTATGCCTGCAACTTCAAGACCAAATTTTTCTTCAACCCATAGTCCCCTTCCTATTCAAGGAAATTTACGGCCATTTGAACATTCCGATTCTGAGTTCTCAACAGTTCCTTTAACACCCTCAGACCACTTCTCGACTCTCAAGATTTATGAAACACTGAAAAATGTTTAACTCGTGTAATTATTCAAAAGTAACAAATTTGGTCATTGATGTTGTAGCTTTTGCTTGTCCGATCAATTCTTTCATATTGATTTGATTGGGCGCAAATAAGTACAGAATTTTTTTTTCATTAGTTAGTGAATACTCATGGCAGCCCAAAAGTGGTCTAGTCCTAATCAGCAGAAATATATATTGATCTCTTTTCCGAAACCATTTTGTTTCTCTTGTTACCTTGTTAAATTACCTAGGCAGAGTACTAATGGCATGGTTGGTCCGATGAGCAATTATTTTGATACATTAAAATTATGGATTGCTAATCTTCTGATAATTTTGATTGATGACAATTATAGGTGAAGTCTTATTGGAATTTCTGTGGCAGCTGCTCTCGAGATTCTCTCGTTCTGGTTTTTGTTGGGCTTGCGTTCGGACAGTATGGTCCTGGTTCCTGTGTTTACTGTGATAGAATTTGTCTCTCCTAATTGTTTTTTTAAAAAATAACTCCTGGACATTACTTTTTTAGTTTGTATTACGGTCAAAATGCCGACCCTACATTTTATCATATTATATCATTTAAATTTTTATTTTTACAATTATATTAAAATATCTCTATTTTTTTTTATTTTATTACATAAATAAGATTTCCGTTCATTTTTAATCAAATTTCTATTAGCAGTTCATTTTTAATAAAATTTCTATTAGTCAAAACATAAAAAATCAACAAAATAAATTTTAGAAAATGTCAAAATTATCCTTTTTCCTTCTCTGTCTTTTTTTTTTCTCCTCTCTTCTTCCACCTTCAATTCCAAAATGTCCACGACTTATTCTTAGAGAAATGATGTGTGCGAGCCTTCCCTTCCAACCATCGGCGTATCAGCTGATGCTCTATCCAATCCAGTTTGTAAGTCTATTCCCTTTCTTTTGTAATCTGATTTCTCTGTCCCTCTCACCCATACCTCTCTTACCTTCTAAGGAAGGGGCACGGTTAGCCAATCACCTGGCATTGGGTCAAGAACTTAAGGAACGGACGCAGAGCCCTAATGAAGAGGTACCTTTCTTTCAACCCGTTTATGTCGCATTCTTTATTCTTCTTCCTTTTTATTCTTCTTCTAAATACCCTTTCTTATAGACTACAGATAACATAACACAGATGCGATCGATGGCAGTACGAAACCCAAACAATACATGCAATGCTTTACTAGGTGAAAAGCGAGGAAAAAGTTGCTTCGAAAAGGCTATTTTGCCTCATCAAAAACAAAAAAAGGCTAAACTTGTTCAAAACTCCACCTGAAGCACATGGGATGAGGACATCACATTCATGTACCAACAGCTCACTAGGATCCATAAGGTCTCCCCCACCATGGAAATTTACCAAATTGCCATTGGATCCTTTATGCCTAATCAATTATGGTACATCAAGTCCTGTTGGGTTCTTGACTGCCCCGGTAATGTCGCCGATATCGAAGGATGCATATATCCTTTCAAATTCTATTGTTTTTGGTTATTTTCTTGGGTTTCTTTGACTTGCGTATCTTGTGTTTGAAAAGAGAGCGAGCATCTTCAGATTTTGTATGGGTGATCGAGGGAAATTCGCACTCCAATCTACTCGCACACTAGGCTGGAGGAGTTTCAACCACAAGGGTCCCATATTCCTAAAGAACTTACTATTTCTATTAGCCATCGTCTTCAAGCCTCACAACCAAAAACCAAGCAGCAGCATTCTGTTCCAATAAATGAGACAAACCATATGCAAGGAACTAAAACCAGTGTCAAAAAAAAAAAAAAAAATCGCCCATTTTAAAGGTGCTACCACCTGAGACGCATTACAAACTTTCAAAATAAGCCTACAACTTGAAAGTAATCCCATAAAATACCAGTCATTTGAACGGCAACCCCAAACAATTGGAAATGATTTATGGGGCGGCAGGGCAAAACAGAGCCCTAGCAAAACATAAAGAGCAATCACATCCTACAAACCCACGATTACCAAATGTAACCAGCCTCTCTAAACTCTTTTGGCTTTCAATGCACCCACTGAGATCTTACTCAAAACCTTCGCGTCAAATACTGCATAGTGCTTTTTTATCTCAATCATTGCCTTCTCAGCAAATGGATCAACCTTCTCCTCATGCTTCTCATATAGAACTGGCACCACGTGCAGCAAAACAAAGGCTGTTTTAAGATGAAAAGAAGTAGACATATCAAAATTAAGAAATTATATTTAAAGTGCTAGATAGATAAAATGTAAAAAGATCATTTTTGATGGTCATACATATATAGAACAAGGTCAAGAAGTTGCACCAACTCCCAACAATTGACAAGACCCACAAGGAAGCTATTACCTGACACAGAAAAGCACAGATTTAATTTTCAGAGATTGGATTACACGAGTGATAATATTTAAACGAAGGTCAATAGCATGTAAAGGGTGCACAAGTAAAACTATGACTGACGGCACCAAAATTACTGGTAATAAAATCCATGCCAAGAAAGTGTACAACAAGGCGGTGATAAACTTCAGATTCATATGTATCAAATTTGTAAAATTATAATAGCGATAAATACCTACTTCAATCCAACAGAAACATAAATAATAGGAAAAATAATCAACATACAATAAGAAACTTCATCAAATCTTTTCCAGCTGCAATATTACGCAAGACTGCAAAGCCCCGGTTGATTTCAAATGTCAGTGCTGAAGCAACCTGCAGGAATGGTTCTTCCGGAAGATGAACTTGTGGAATGTGAGGTGGAGTCCTACAAACATCACAAGATAGAAATATAAAATGTTTAAAAATGACACATGGCCTTCAGTAGTTAATAAAAATGAAGCAGAAAATTACTTCTTGATTAATGTATGAGCATTGGACCACAGAAACAAGAGTCCAAGGGAGAGGATCAAAATATGGCACACTAGAGTAAGGAGGTGGTATTCAATCAACTCAAAAAGGATCCAAATTGCAGTGACAACTCCAAGCACAGAAGCTGAGATTTTCTTGTTTCTCCACAACAACACATCAGCAGCTGCATCAAATTGTCACCACAAAGCAAACATATTAGTGCCCACACCACAATAATTAAGATAATTAGTGATCTCTCTTCAAAAACTTATTAAAAGAAAAATTCAGCCAAAAAAAAAAAAAAATCAAGCACATTGAAGATTAACTAACACTAATCAGTCGATACATTTCTAAGATTTTAATTCAATTGTATCACAAATTAAGTCGTAGGAGTACATAGCCTACTTAAGCTGATCATTCATTTTATAATTCAGGATTTCATAATCCCTTTTATTAATTCCTTACAAAGTCATTAATCTAAGCATAAAAGAAAAAGAAAAACAAATTTTCTGAATTGGTCCATATACTTTTCCATAAATAAAACCCGATCACTCATAAAAGATTCGATTAGCTAAAATCTGAAATCCTTATTAGCTTCCGACCCTTATTTCGATTTATCAGTTTCAAAGCAATCAATTCTACAGTGAATATAAAAGTCTCCATCACAAGATATATGCAAATACTAAAAAAATTTAAAAGATAATAATGAGAATTTAAGTAAAAAGCAACAAAGAAGTTAATGAATAGTATCGTACGCTTTCCTCCACCAAGAACGTTATGAACAGCCCTCTCCCGGCCGAACAACCGAAATATCTTCGCCTTCGCCGACGAAGACCGAGAAGTCGGTTTCTTCTCTGAATCCGACTCCGAATCCGACGACGACGACGACGACGAATCATGAGCATGGATCTTCTCGCTTATCTTCTCCATCACCGACTCGATCGGATTTTCAGAATGCTCCGCCATGCCAAAATACCCTTCTTCGATGGCCGGGCAAAAATGGACTGAGTGAAAATGTAGGTTAAGGTGATTATATAACCCGTAGGGCTGAACCTGAGGTTCGTGGTTTGGGTGGCATTTGAAATCAAAAAATTGACGGCGTTAGATGTTAAAAGATCAAAGCCTGACGGCGTTTGCTCAGATTCTGGCACTGGCAGTGCCTTCTTATGTACAGCAAACGTGGAGACAATTTCTGTCCTGAAAGCCCACCGACCCTAGGACACATGCCGTCCACTAGCGGTCGGATCGATAAAATGGACGGCTACGACTTTTTTGTGGCCTTGTGGACTCAAATATCACAGTGGGCTCCACGTCGGTGTAACGTTGTAGAAAATATAATAACATAAAGTACAATTTCATCCTTATAATTTATCTAATACATTATTTCATTTTTTATTTTATAAAAATAAATTTAATCATCTTTATTTTTTAACATTAATGTATTATCTAGTCTTTCAATTAAGTTTTAATCAATTTGTCAAGAGTTGAAGGCAAAAAAAATCAATATAATATTTTCGTTATTCAAAATATTATTTAAGTGAAAAAAACACTAATTTTCTTTCCACTTTAACTATCTTATGAACAAAACAAAATAATATTAATTTTTATTAATTAATGCAACATTCAATCTTAAAATGAGATATTTAGATTTTTCACTAATAAAATTGATAGTATAAAATGAATTCAATTACTTAAACTTCTTACTTGATATTGAACAAGATTTTGAAAAATTACAACTTGAAAAAAGTGATTCTATTATTTTAAAGAAATGAAATTCAAAATCATGCAAATTGATGTTAATTAAAAGACCTAATAAGAGAGAAAACACATATAATTATTCTCACCTTAATACACCACTTTCATTAACAAATTCGACAAAATAAAATGTCTTCAGTCATAAAAATTCAAACTTCATGTAAAAAAAAAAAAAAAAAACTTTGCAAGAAATAAAGCTACAAGTGAGTTATAAGTTTTAACTTGTCTTATGCGAAGAATATAAAAGACAATACAAGAACAAAATCCATAATAAAAAATTTTAAAAAAAGAGTTAATATATGAGTAGTTATATTGTAACAAATACAAAAAGATTTGTAACTCATCCTTTAATAGAGGCTTTCCAACCCTTCCCTCATTTGCAACTTGACCAATTATAGCACGATATCAATGACAATTTGCAATAATCAATTGTAAAATAATTAAAATAAAACATTCTAAACCCTTCAAATATGCTATTACGCAATTTAATCCTTAGAAACCCGAATTTATTAAAATTTTTGTGAACTTATCAGGGGAGTGATGGATAATATCACCTTGATTCATTTTTTCATAATCATTGCTCATAAACAAATGAATCAGAGATCATAAAGAAAAATTAAACTTAGAAAGGGAGGAATGATGATAAGGAGGAAGAAGGGAAAGAATTATCATGAAAAAAAAGAATGTAATTAATATAGGTATCAACATTATCAATTTGAGAGAACTTGAGAAATAAAAAGCGACACTAGGGAAAGAACACGTAAAAACAACTAGCTTGATGTTGGTGATTTAGTAAAAGTGATCAATAAGATCAAGGTGGACGCTAAATAAATTATTTTACTACTGTTGAAAGTAATCAAAGTAAAAATATTAATTAATGTCAATAAAGAGTAATTTTGATATTATAACAGAAAAATTGATAAAATTTTATATTTAATAGTGTTACAACACATAAATAATTAAATTTATTCTAATAAATAAAAAATAAAATGAGTGTATTAGAACAAATAATAAGGATTAGTAGTACTAGTTTTTTTCTTTTTCTTTGTTATTTGGAAGAGTCCATTATAAGTTAACGTAAAAAAACTGAACATATTACGTATTTAATGTATAATAGTTTCCAATTTAATATCAAATTTTGTAAATTTCTTTTGCGACTTTAAAATTAAAAAATCTTTCTTTAGAGGAAAATTGCTAAGATATCACGAATCTATAAATGCAAGGCCAATTGCGCTGTATTTCCGCGTTCGGACGCAGGACATAAATTTTCTTCCGTATGTGTGTGTGTGCATACACAAAGGGAAAGAAACGGGCTATAAATAATTGAATTTCTTAGGAAGGACCCAAAAAATAGAACTGGGCCTAATTTTCAAGTCCGTCATGTGGGGACCGCAGGAAGGAGGGCATATGGAAACAGAATTGTCCATTGACTACTCTGTAGTCTAAACAAGCCATATGGACTAGCCGAGAAGTTCGCAAAGTTGGCAGTAAGAGAGCCCCCCAGCAAACCTCCTTGTAGTATTGGCGTCATTACATGTTGTTTTCATTGGCCCGCCAAGTACTTAGGCAACCATACACATTCTTTTCAAGACGAAATATTCGAAAATTCCATTTTATCTTTGCTCTGCACCTCCAAATTTCTAGTGGTTACCAAGTCAGGGTCAATTTTTATTAGGTGTGGCCCATGGAATAGCAAAGAATCTATTAGCAGGTTAAATAATTGTTTAGATAATGTCACACTTATAATCATAATATAGAAGAAAAAGCAGAGACTAGTTTGACAGGAACTTGATAACCCATGTTGGCCTGCTTGGAGAATTGCATGCTATTATTTGATTGACAATATAATGTATCTGAGTACAGTCTCTTGCATGCTTGATTGCACCATACAAAGATGAAAGATCGCTCGCTACAAGGAGTCGTCAAAATGTGAGGTTTTAAAACTAGCATGGTACATTTATCAGACCCCAACATAAGATCAACGAAATGGTCTAGGAGGCTTTTCTAGAACAGCAGAAAACAACGCTTCGCGATCATCATCTTTGTCCAGCTTAGGCACAACAATCCATTTATGTTTTCGATATCTTAGCATCTTAAAGGCTTCCAAGTAATCCTCCAAATCATCTTTCAGACAAACAAAGCTGTCTATCCACAGCAGCCCCCCTGGTCTTAAGACCCTATTCCAATCACACAATATGAAGTTCGAGGAGCACAAAATCAATCCAAACATCAAGAAATCTTGTTGTGTGTGTATCAAATCTAGAGTATTATAAAATAATGGAAGTCGTTGATTTATAGTCAAGTAAAGGGGTATGAGTCCCCGAAGAGCAATCATTTCAATGAAAGGTGCTCCAAGGTTAAGAGTTGCTGAGACTATTGTGACATTGAAGTCTTTCATTCGAGCGGCGAAAGTTCCTGTCCCTACGCTGAAATCCAATCCAATTCTGATCTCTCCAGGCTTAATGTTAAGCACTTCAGGTATCAGAAAATCTGCAGTAAGATTTGTGTTAGGAACATGATATTCATGTTTGATCCATCTGGGCATTTCATGAGCTGTGAGATTGAAGCAATCCACACACTTAAAGAACCCCTTGGAAGTGGTGTTGCCAGCCAGGCAGGTGAAGTTCTTGCATCTGTACTGGCTCCACCGCACATTTCGATTATCAGGAAGTTTCCACATGGACTCATTTATGGGAAATGGCTTGCTGCATAGCTGTGGGGTTCTTGAGAAGCACCTTCTCCTTGGTAATGGATCACACCCATGAACCATCAGCCTTTGAGCTAGTTTCCAGTCATCAGTGCAGATTTCACCGATGTCATAGTCCATAAACACTTCAAGCTCTCTCTTCATTGCAAAACAAGCATGACCAATACTTGTGAATGTTCCATTAGCTCCCATAAAGTTTTGTTTCCCTAACCTTTTTGGTTTGATCCTTACATATTTGCGAATCTCTTCTATTAGGAAGAAATCAGCTGGTTCATCCGATTGTATTTTAGGCCTTAGTAGAGGATGGAAGGCTCTGATTTCAGTGTCTTGCTGATAGCGTCCTCCATCATTGGGTAAGGATGCTTCCAATGACTTGATGAGCCCTAAAATATCAGCAAGAAAAATCAACATATCAGGACACATATATAGCCGAGGATGAATCCATTCTCAAATCTTTTATCTCATTAATTTCTTTCTGGATTTTTTGAGCAATAGTTTCAACAGTAAACCCCACTTCATCACTTCTAACATTGCTTTGGCGCTCAATAGTTACATGATTGCAGAAGGCATCAGAAATAAAAAGAGATCTGATAGAGTAGAATTTTGACAAAGTAGCAATGCAGATCAAAATAGTTAAGAAGCCAAGCAAAAAGATATGGGTCTGTGAAGCACTCCTCCTCGCCATCCTAACTTCACAGAAACATGAAGCTTTCTCATCTGTCTTTGATGAGACTTCAAGATTGGGACCTATTCACAGCTAACAAAATGATGAAAACAGCTGCTAAGAGTTCAGAACTCTATGAAACCAAATACCTAATGAACTACAACAACTCGCACCGAAAACATTCAATATATGGCGAATTCACATCCAATCAAAGATGCCAATAACAACACAAGCAGTTATAGAAAATATCAGAAACAAGGAGCTGTGATCGAATACCTGAAACTTGAAGTTGAAAGGTATTAGCAGGGAGAGGCAGGGGAGGAGGATTGGCTGCTACACTGAGATTTGCAATAGATCATATTATTATTTTAATCGGCAAACGATAATGGAAGATTTTGAGATCAAAGCCTGAGATTCTACTATGTAAATTTAACAGAGTTATGAGCTTCTCGGTTGGTAATGTGAGTAAATAAATTCTAGTATACCAGTAAGGATGATATAAATTTTAGGTAGTCAACGCTTCCATCACAGTATAAACCAAATACAGATTATATATTACTCGGTCATCATCTTGTTTTCTTAATAAATATCCCAGATTTACAGCAATAATATAATAAACATATATGAAGGCATAAGTAAGCAATCATTAAAAAAAAAAAAAAAAATATAAGTTTCTTTCTTATATATCCTTTCAAGCTGTCATACAAAAACGCAGGCGGCCAGATGAATTGGCGTTCGTGCTTCATGTTTCTCGCAAATTTTGCTCCTTTATTGCAGGGGTTATACAACAAAAGCATGCATGTGCCAATGCCCAGAAACAATACAAGCATGCAGAAGTGCAGGGCAAGGAAAACACAAAGGGCATTAAAGAAAATACTGTACGCATGTGGTTGTGGATACTAGGAAGTAAATGTTTATAATATCAGTGGTTGGCGTTGGATGGACTTAGAAACTTACATCTCCTCTTCTGCATGTTACAAGTTACAATACAGTTTTCAGTGCAATGTTAATATAATTTTAAAGGTTAATAAAATGAAGTAAAAACATGAATCATATCACAAAAAACCGGGTTTAATTCGATGTAATGAAACCGTAATTTCGTACACTAGTCTGTTCTTTCATTCTCTCCCTTAGCAAACCAAAAACACAATCCATCAGTTAAAAAAGAAGAAAAAATAAAGTAAAAATAATAATGAACCCAAAATCCCACTACCACTATTTCCGCTGCCTCCTCAGCAACCAAAAAAATTTACAATTCCAAACCAAACCAAACAATGAGACCAGGCCTCACTCCACAGCCATAACCAATCAAATATCATGAAATCACCTCCTCCTCCTTCGATCCATCGAGTACTGCGACAACGGCACGACCTCCGACAGCGGCGTCGAAAGCGGAGTGGGAAGGGGCGAATTCCGGCAAACCGGACACGATCCATTAAGCTTCAACCAAGCATCGATACAACACAAGTGAAAGAAATGTCTGCACGCGGGCATCATCCTTAGCATCTCCAAATCTTTATACTCGCACAAACAAATAGAGCACGTATTATTACTATTATTATTATTTCCGCCCAAACTCCCATCTTTCGTGAACTGAAATTTGGGATACGAATTTATGACGGCCTGGTCGAGGCCAATGGCCGCGCTTTCTATGTCGCGGTCGGGGTCATCGTTGTCGTCTTCGGCCACGAAAATAATGCGAGGGAGAATTATGCCCTCGGATGCAGAATTAGCGTTGGTGTTATCGTCAGTATTGGCATCGGTACTACGAGAGAGGTTGCGGGAGGCGCGGCAGCAGATGTAGGAAGCGAGAAGAATGGTGGAGAGAAGAACAAGGAAGCCGAGGGCTATGACAATAGAGTAGCCGAGGCCCAAATTGGTGAGGTAACTGGGGGAGGAAGGAGTAGTGGTGCTGGAGGACATTTGAGGTTAAAGAAGGACTGGAGAAATCCATTTGGACGAGAAAGGGGGGAAAAGATTAGGGGATATTTTTTTTTTTGTGGAAGGTGGATGGATTTTCCAGCCGTTGCATTTAATACAGGGTTTTAATAGCCACAGCACTGCATTTATTAATAGCTCATTGCTGGGCTTTTTTCGACTTTGATTGATTTGGTTTTTGGGTCTGGCTTCATCATGCATATGGAAATTGCAGTGGAAGAGAAGAGCGAATTTTAATTTTGGACTAATAACAAGTGATTGGCGTCCATCCAGCTTCTTTACTTGCCTTTTTTACCTTAGATGCCAACATGTGAACGCAAAACCACGGTCAAAAGGAATTTCCCATTCAGTCATGATTGAAGTTTGAGCTTTTAAAGTGCGTGTTGGGCTTTTATGCGCTGAATGCGCACGAGCTACCAGACCCACCCACCACTTAAGTGCTTTATTAGTTTTTTCTTACTTGCAAGTGGAACCATCTGAATCGGGTTTCGTCTTCAATCAATATTATATTTCCACTTACCAAAAACATAATTACTACAAATAGGATGGGTGAAACATCATTTTGGCCCAAGTAGTTATGCCAAATTATCGATCATAATATTTTTGTCATTTATTGATCCGTCAAGAGGACGTTAACGATAGTTTATAGTTGATATTTTTTTTTTATTTTCTATTTTGTATATTTATTTTTCATTTTGTTTTGAATTTTTTATTTTTATAATTCTTATTTGGTTTTTTGTTTGATTTTTTTATTTTTTATTATTTGTTCTTTAATTATTTATTTTAGATTATTTATTTTTCGATTATCTATTTCGACTGTAATTAATAGATAAAGTTTTTAAAAATAAGATTGTTGATTGTTCTTCGATTATTGATTATTATAAATTACTTGTTTGTTTTAATTTTTAATTATTAGTTTTTCTGTGTTTTTATTCTTAATTATGTTTTTATGTCTTTAATTTTTTTTGTTTAGTTTATGAATAATGAATCTATACTTTATAAAATATGAACCTATAATTTATTAAAAATGAATCTACAGTTTACTGATAATAAATTATAAATTATCTGTTTGTTTTTATTGATTTAATCTTTAGTTGTTAGTTTTTTGTATTTTCTATTTTGTTTTTGTATGTTTGATTTTTTTATTCAATTTAAGAATAATGAATTTATACTTTATAAAAAATGAACCTACAATTTACAAAAAATGAACTCACGGTTTATAAAAAAATGAACTTATGCTTTATAAAAAATAAATATATAATTTACTGATAATAAATTATAAATTATATATTTATTTTTATTGTTTTAATCTTCAGTTGAAAACCTACAGTTTACAAAAAATAAACCTATATTTTATAAAAAAAATGAATTTATATTTTATAAAAAATGAATTTACAATTTATTGATAATAAATTAAAAATTGTATGTTTATTTTTATTATTTTAATCCTTAGTTGTTAGCTTCTTTGTGTTTTTTGTTTTGTTTTTTAGTGTTTAATTTATAAATAATAAACCTGTATTTTATACAAAAAATAAACATATGATTTACAAAAAATAAACGTACAAGTTATAAAAAAATGAACTTATAGTTTACTGATAATGAATTATGAATTCTTTGTTAATTTTTATTGTTTTAATATTTAGTTGTTAGTTTTTTCTATGTTTTTTGTGTTTTTGATTTTGTTTTTGTGTGTTTGATTTTTTTTTATTCAGTTTAGAAATAATGAACTTGCACTTTATAAAAAATAAACTTACAGTTTACAAAAAATGAACCAATAATTTATAAAAATGAACTTACACTATAAAAAAAAAATGAACATACAGATTACTGATAATGAATTATGAGTTATTTATTTATTTTTATTATTTTGATCTTTAATTGTTAGTTTTTTTTTTGTTTATTATGTTTTTATATATTTGATTCTTTTTGTTTAATTTAAAAATAATGAACTTGCATTTTATAAAAGATGAACATATAGTTTATAAAAAATGAATTTACAATATTATAAAAAAATAAACTTATATTTTATAAAAAAATGAACCTGTAGTTTATATTAAATAAATCTATAATTTACATTAAATTTACAAAATTATCATATAGAAGTTTAGACGAGAAATAAATATATAGTTTATTACTAATGAATCTACATTTAATGAAAAAATGATTTACAATTTACAAAAAATCAATCTATACTTTATAAAAATAAATAAATTTATAATTTATATCAAAATGAACTTACACATTATAAAAAAATAAGCTTATAGTTTTCTAATTGAATGTAACAGGCGTTAATATCTTAAGTGAGGAAATGCATGTTTTTTTACTAATTGAATGTAATATACGTTAATATATTAAAGTGAGGAAGTGCATGTTTTTTTTTTATATGCGATGGACATTGATCTATCTTGCTATATGAATATGGTTGCATAGTATATGGCAATTTCACTTCCCAATCAAGCCCATCATACTCGTATGGCAATACATGCGGTAATAGATCTCATTGTGCAGAGAAGCCCATTCAGATTCACGTTGCCCTAATTGCTTGGATTCTTACAACTGTCCTGTAGATTGTGTTTGTAATTTCTCTGTTTTTCTTTAATCAAATATCAGAAATTAGCTTACTTAAATTCACTCCATCACTAAATAATGAGTGTAATTTAACATCTGGATGAACCATCTCATCAATCATGTGCTAGATTATTAACTATTTAAAAAAAAAAAATCAATGTTTACCCAAGTTATCTTAAATTGTTGACTAATCACTTAGCAAACACATCTCACTAATGGTAAAAAAAAAAATGTTTAGATTGGACAAATTGGATTTTTCTTTACATAATAAAATTTATGTATAAAGGAATAATATTTGATTACATCGTGGAATATTTTGCAGCATCAAGCATTTATATTCTTTATTTATCTTTTCTTTTGTTCATTTAGTTTCGTAAAGATAGATTAACCTTTTTTTCTAATCTTTATTAAATTATATTTCATTTTCTCTTTCAAAGAGTATAATTAATTCTCAATTTCGTGATTTTCTAATATATCCCTATTTAATATGTTTTGTTATCAATAAATATAAATTATTATTATTTAATCATAATTAGAATAATGCGAAGTATCGCATTTAATACAAGAAAATGTAAGTAAATTAATTATATTAATTAAATTTTTTAAATCATATAAAAATATAAGTAAATCTATTTTTATAAAACAAAGACAATACTCTTTTTGTTCATAAATAAGTATCAAATAAAGATTTTGCTTTTATTCATAAAAAAAGTGTCAAATTAATAAGAGTTTCTATCATTGATTAGAGTTTTAATTGAAGTAATTATAAAAAAAATTTTAATTGTATACATGTTGATAATTAAAAAGAGAAAATTTATCAAAATAACTGATATAATAAGACAGTTGCTTCATGTATTTTCGGCTTGGGTTTGCAATTTTCAATTGATGGTAGAGATTAAGAATATTAATTTTGATATTTCCATGGAAAAATGGTGTACTCCTTCAATGATTTACCGATGGAAATAATGTGCGGAGCTCTAATTTTTCCCGTTCTGGCACCCTACATTTGAATTCTCATATGGACAGCGGCCACAAAGTTCAACAGTCCCAGCAATACGATCTAATGTGGACATGAGACACACTACACTAAGAAAGTGGAGGTCCGTCAACTGCAGAAATTCCTTGCAGCCCGCGCGTTTTCAAACTTGACAGGCTTTACTTCAACTATTTTTCCTTCATCAAACAAGGTTCACATCAATTGATCACTCCGTCTTCCAGTGTGGGTGATACCAACTTGAATTCGTCAACTTCGTTAAAAGCAACAGGCGCCCAGAGTAAATCCCAATTGTCTTTAGGGACATCATATGTAATATCGTCAGCACTCGTGTATTGAATTTGGAAAGGTTGCTCGGTGACTAAGTTAGAGAACTGTACACTATAGTTCTTTTTCTTTTTTCCCCAGAATTGGTTCAGCGGTAAGAATAATGTTTCATATATATATAATGTTGCGACACTTTCATAAAATGAGAATTAAATAAAATGGATAAAAGTTATTTTTATTGTCTTTAAAATAAAAATTTTTTAATTTTTAATCGAAATTAAATTAAAAAAAAAAAAAAGCACCACTCCAAGCAACGCAATGACTCAAATGGGAAGATAGTAGGCAATAAAAATATAACTCACAGTATATAATGTTTCTATGGTTTGAAAGAAAATACTATTATTTTGGAGCTATGAAGTTAAAATCATACATATCAGCAACAAAGGAAAAAAAAAAAAAAAGGAAAATAATGCAGATAGTTTACATACAAAGGGAAATAATTAAATACCAGTAGTTTTATTTATCTCACATACTCTACCATGCCATAGTCCTACAGGTCAACCTTTCTCCTGCACTTGAGTGTCTGAATCGACTGGCTCGAAATATTATATGCAATACTGCAATTCATCTTCACAGTAGCATGCTTCTTGATAATACGCAACAGTTTTACCCTCCCTGGAATTTTTGAGTAGCTGTCCACGGTCAATATCCCTGAGCCCACTTCAGGAATCAGATTCGGGTTTGCAATCAGCCTATCAGTTATTATATTCACCGTAATATTCATCCGTATGCTCCGTCGGGCCTTTGCTCGGCCGGGGGGACCTCGAGCCTCACCCACCAGCTGCCCATGGTAAAAAAGTGATGTCGAGGTGTTACTATACGTGAATGATGCTACGTTAGGATTTTTGACTGATATGTCTGCAGTGAAGGACATGTTTACCCCTGGCCTAGGAATTGTGTTATTGATTAATTCAAGCTGAGTGATAGTCACGCCGTTCAATCTGATGGAAGGATTCTTGATGCGGAAAACGGTAAAAATTAATATCACGATCACTATGGCTGGGAGTAGCAATATTGCAGTGATGCATCCACAGCATTTTCTTCGACGGCCTTTTTCTGAGCGTAGGGCGGCTTCTTCTTCGCCGCTGCTCGTACGGTCTCCAGCTGAGGCTAGTGGTCTTACCTGCTCGTGCTCCACCATTGCCAACGACTTGGGAGAAGGGAATTGAAGTGGGGTTTGGTTTTATAATTAATGCACATTGAACTTGACTACTGGTAGAAATATTATATATGGTGATGGTGGCGGTTGTAATGTTGCACTAATTAATTGAATCCCATTTTTCCGAACAGTTGACATCATATGATTAAGATGTTTCCATTGCCGTTGTGCTTTATTAAAGGGTTAAATCTTTGACTTGTGGCCTCGATTTAATTTTATTTGGTAAGGACACGTACCTTATATCATTTGGTTTTTGCCATAAGAATGGTGTTTTGAAAACATAGCAAAATCAATCAGTTTGACTGATAAAATTAAAAATTAAATTGGTAGTTGACTTAAATTTTTAAAGTAATTTTCATATTTTTAAGTATAATAAATATATTTTTTATTTTTTAAAATTATTTTAATAATATTTGTAAATTTTATTTATTATTAAATCAATTGAATTAAATAATCAGATCATTCAATCCACGAACTAGTCAATTGACCGGCTTATTAACCAGCATGATGTTAAAAATATTGATTAATATAACAAAACTATATTATAATCTAGTTTAATCATTAATATAAGCTAGTTTAACCAATAAATTTTATTTGATAAACTATATTATTTGGAAAAAATAGTTAGATTATAATCTCTTTTAAAAAAAGCTAATAGAATCAACGTTTAACTAAAAAGATAATGGATTATGATTTTTTTTTTCATGTTTTCCCCTCGTTTTTTACTAAATGATAGTTCACCCATATACCCAAAACCCTTTACTCGCTTATGTATCTTATACGTGCACTCTATTTTCTCTCATTCTGGAGTAAACTATTTAATATGCTCATTTACATTAAATAATTCATTTGTATTATGTATTTAAAAATATTTTATATAATGGTTTTAATTATTTAAAAAATATAATGACGTTGATTAATATAAATATGTTATTTTATATTGTTTTACATTTTTTAACCATCTTTTTAACTACTTTTGCTAAACACGTTCACATCAATCAGGTAGATTATTAACTACCAGATTTTCAATTACTAAATCATCAATTACAACAAAATTATCAACTAATAGTTAAATTATCAATTAGCAACTAGATTATCAATGTGAAAAGTTTTGAGTATATGAATAAACTATCATTTAGGCAAAAAAAAATGAGGGTAAATTGAAAAAACATTATAATCTAATAATTTTTTAGTTGGACACTAATTCTATTAGTTTTTTTAAAGAAATTATAATCTAACTTTTTTCTCAAATAATCTAGTTTATTAAATAGAATTTATTAGACAAACTAACTTCTATTAATGGTCAAACTAAATTATATTTTATATTATAATTTAATTTTGTTATGTCAAACAGAATCGAAGACTCTGTTTTGTATGACAAAACTAAATTATAATATAGATCATAATCAAGTTTAACCATTAATATAAGTTAGTTTAACTAATAAATTTTATTTTGTGAACTAGATTATTTTAAAAAAACTAGATTATAATATTCTTAAAACAAAAAGTTAGTAAAACTAGTGTCAAACTAAAAAAATATTCCCTTCATTCATAAATAATAGTCATTTTGAAATAAAACTAAATTTTTATTTAGTTATCATTTTTATGCATTGAATGAATTTAAATATTTTTTTAATTATATCTTCATCTTTATCACTATTTTTATTCATGTTTTGAATAATTCTAAAATCATTTAATCAATGATAATTTAGTTATATTCACTCAATTATCTATCATAGTTATGGCTAATAACTAGTTTTTTAGTCCTAGTAAAATCCTCTAAAATTATTATTATTTAGAAACAAAATGAATTATAGAATATGATTTTTTTTTTGTTTTACCTTTGTTTTATATCATTTTACATTTTTAACTACTTTTATCAAACACTTTTACTTTAATTATTTAGATTATCAACTACTAAGTTTTTAATTATTAGATTATCAGCTACGATAACATTATCAACTAATAGCTAAATTATCAACTAATTTTTTCAGACAGAGCCTAAGAATCACTGATCTTTCTTGGAGTAGCTTATATATACAATTTGATTTGGTAATTATGTTTTGAACTATTGTCTTTCACAGTTTATAATATAAACACCATAAATTCGAGTGAATTATAAAATTAATGATTTGATGATTGAATTTATATTTTTAGTATGAAGAATTAAGGATTTAAATTGCAACTCTGTTTTTTATTTATGTCAAATATTTTCCATATATAATGAATGTGATGCACAATTGATTTAATTAAAATGGTTATCATGAGTAAATTTTATTAGATGAGTTTTAATTGGATAAATTTTTGGGTATTTTTTTTTCAAATGAGTCAACATTTTAGATTATAAATTCGGTCAAGTTACCACATCAAGATACATAAAAAAAAAAAATATTTTCAGGTTTGGTTTCAAATTTTAAAGTGAAAAACTCATAATTTTGATTTTTTAAAATTAAAGTGTCAAAATTGATTAAATTATAGATTAAATTAAAATCAAATTCAATTTGAAAATTTTTTAAATTATTTCATGTTGGAATCTTTTATGTTTTTTAATTCAAAAAATTATTTTTAAAAATAATTTTAAAACTGGTGCAGCAAAGAAAATTTGTAAGACAGTTGGCAATCGACCAGCATCTTATTGGTTTATTGCATGGTAGTTTACGATACTACTAACTTCCTTTTTCGTTCTTCCTCGCAATTAATAAGTGGAAACTTCCCCAACTAAACAAAATTGTTGTTTATTTATTTGTCATGTTGAAAAATTTTATATTATTTTTATAATTTTATCACTTTCAAAATTAAGATATTATTTTTTAATTTTCCCTATATCTCTTATTATATTAGTAAATGCTTAGTAATTTCACTAAAAAAAGTATTGTAGTTATATATAATTATAATTCTATAATTATGACTATTTAATAATTTTAATCCTTATATAATTATTTTGAATGATGGATAAAAACAAACGAAAATAATAATAACAAACGAGAAGCTTCAATTGCCAGCATCTCTGCATTTAAACAATGTTTTAGTCCAAGTAATAACCCTGCGAAACTGAATTTTATCTGCAGTATTGTACACGCATGCGCCAACATACAAGTCATACACACAAAAATATATATATATATATACACACACACACATGAGTGCGTGCACGTGTGTTATTTCTTTAAATTGTCCAAGATATTTTCAGAAAAATACCAAAACTATTAGAAAATTTTATAAGGTTTGACGTTAATTCTGCATATTCATTGCAATTATTTATTCTTTCCGCGATATTGAGATTGCATGATCGTAAAAAAGTCCACAAAATGAATGAGTAAAAAATAGGAATTGAGGAAAATTATGAAACTGATATTTATCTGCGGATTTTATACATTTACTGTCACTTAAGTTGTTGGAAGAAACTTGAAAGCTATTGAATCTTAAATGAAGAATTTGCCTTTGCAAGCCATTAATTTCAGAAGGAAAAGAAAATGAACGATTAAAAAGTCCACAAAATGATCGATTAAAAAATAGGAATTGAAGAAAATTATGAAAATGATATTTATCTGCAGATTTTATATATTTACTGTCACTTGCGTTGTTGGACGAAACTTGAAAGCTATTGAATCTTAGATGAAGAATTTGACTTTTGACATCTACAAGCTCTTATAAGAAGGAAAAGAAAACAATGGAGATGCGGGGTATCGATCCCCGTACCTCTCGCATGCTAAGCGAGCGCTCTACCATCTGAGCTACATCCCCACGTCTGTCTTGAGAGTTCTTAGTTAAGAAATAAGAAGCAATCTGCTCCTCAAAGTGATTCTGTTTCAGTTCGTGTTGCATCGCAGAATACCTTTTTTTTTATAAGTTAAATTGCAGAATGCTCAATTGATTTCCTCTTGGTTTGTTTTTAAGGACATATAGTTGATTGAGATTATGACGGTAGCCGTTTATACGCAAGCTGATACGTGTCAGTAACTCGCCCCTCCGGTCTTTCGACGACTGCGTGTTATGCACATGTGGACCTCACACATCTGGGCCACTGGCTTAGTTACCTTGTTAAGATGGACTATATATATGAGGAGGGCACATATCTTTTGATTCGTTCGTAACTTGCAAGTTCTGTCTTTCGACGACTGTTGGGTTATTCATTCAATATTCTCGAACAGGCCAGGATATGTCGTCTAACCAGGGCAGGTCTCAGACTTGTAGGGGCCCTAGGCCCAAAAAAAAAATTTTAGAAGCATCTTTTATTGAAAATTGAGAAGTAATTTTTTTTTTTAAATGCTCTTTTGCACAGAAAAAAAAAAGGGATCCTCTTTTAGTAAAGAAAAAAGAAAAAAAAATAGAGGCCCTTTTAGAAAAAAGAAAAAAAATTAGCACTTTTTTTTAAACAATTTAGATATTTTCATCTAGGTAAAATATTAATTTGATACTTACTTTTAATTATTTTCTTTGTAGTTCTTTTTTAAAGAAAAATAGGAGCCCTAAGGCCGGGCCTGCGTACCAATAGGATGATGCAACCAAACTGATCAGTATCCTCTCCTGAATTTCTTTGCTGTTTTGGGCTCCTATGCTACACCACCGCCATGGATTGATACATATGTGGAAATGGACTAGGGATTTTTGGGGTGGCTACCAAGGAAACGCCCTACACTGGCGATAGAGGCTACACAATTTCCTTTATAGGATTGGAAATTTTGTGTCAAAATCGAGCTTTTCTTGAAATGTTTTAAATGTACTTTGATTAATATAGTTTTGGTGGTTGGATTAACATCAATTTTAGATTATAAAGATCAGATGGGTTTGCACAGATTTGTTCACATCAGCAACAGAAAAGGTTTTACTGCTTTCCCAATTACTGCATCCAGTCTTCGTGAATAAAAACAAGAACCTCTATTTTGTTTAGGAAATTATAACTGATACCATACCCACCAAATTATTGAAGCATTTCACACTAGAATAAAGGATTCCTCGAAAAAACAAGGTGCCTTTATTTAATTCAATATTTTATCAGTTCTATCCGTCTTGTCGCTCAGTGGCTATTTCACTTTAATACAAGAAAAGAGATGAACCATTCATAAGCTTTCGGAACCTTTCTTTTAGAGCAAATACGGAGCCATATCTCATATCCACTAGTTTTTTTTTTTTTAACAGAAAGCATATATGAAAGTAAGCTTCCAATTACTAGAAAAAGACATTAGTGTGGAGACTTTACTCTTTCGAAGAACCCCACAAATCAGAGAGATTAGGGAGTTTAACCTCGCCCTTACTGGACAGAGGAATGGTGAAATCCCCAATGATAGGAAGATCAATAGTGAGACCCAACTCCAGCTCATAGTCTATGTCCCAGTCTCTACTGATGTCCCTCGCCAAGCTCACCAGAATACTGTGTGGCACCTTCACTGGCACATTAAGAATGGTTGTGTCGCTTGCTTTCAGTGATCCAGGATCCGGCATGTTTCCTGATGCAATCACTCTGGTCCACAATACATACACATCCAATCACAAACCAAATAATACTAAACCAAAAACATCACACCTGCAAACCAATATTTTGAGGAAATTTATATTATCCCAAAACCCATTTTGCTAAGCATTTAGACTTAATTCACAATGGCTTCAGAGCATCAGATCAGCCTTAGTTTGTCATGTAAGAATGCAATCAATTGCAAATATAATCTTAATTAAAAGTATCAAAGTTTGGTTATATTCGGCTACATTATATCATATCAAATATTTGTAGATGGTTCAAAAGCAAATATCCTATTGAGATAAAAAAAAAAAAAAAAACAGATAAATGGGGTTAGAAATGCTTTCTTTCGATTGTTCTATCTTTTCATTGGAATTATTCTTGGTTAGGGGAACAAAGGAATAAAACACTAAAATGACCAAATAATAATGAATGATGTTATAATCTGATGATCCAGCACAAATACAAAGAAAGTAGTAATTGTCAGATTTTTTTTAAAAGAAAAACTTGCTAAAGAAAAAAAAAAAAATCGAACCTGCCATCGCTTTTGAGAGTGTAGGAGATCTCACAAATGGGGAGTGGATGGGAGTAAGGGTTATTGACGGTGACCTTGGCGTTGTAATCTATGC
>CATIWR010086134.1:0-21176 GCA_949677035.1 Omphalea diandra | reverse complement strand
GCTTTGCAACAAGATTTTAATTCAATATCTTCCCCAAGGATGAACATCAACCAGAAGAATGCCGCATGAGTCAACTATTTCAGTTTATCTTTAATGCCTTGATAACAGAATTGGTAGATTGACTAGATTCATCTTCCAAGGAACCACTAACCTAAGTTAAGTGGCCCGTTTTGTTAATTTTGCAACAAAAGCACACCAGTTTGCAAAGTCGCAGGATCAAAGCGCAAAGTCTTGGGTATTAGCCCACTTTTACACAGCCAATCCTTGGCAGCATCTATCTCCTGTAACTCTGTTAGATCAATGGAAGCATCAGGATATGGTAATACCAAAACAGACAGTTGATAGCTAAAGTAGATAATATCAGTAGAAACTAATAACTGCAGATGTAATTCTAGTCTCCATGTGCACAACCTATTCATGTCTACTGTGCATTCCTGAAACTGCTTCTCTTATCAAGTATGAAGGTTATTCTCATAATTCTCTAAAAATAAATTGTTAAAAAGAGGGATCATTATTCTCCAGGAATTCTACCAGCAAAGAAAGGATGGTTATTTTAAGGCTCAGTCTGGATCTAACTTCTGTTCATGAAACACTAGAATTGCAATTGGTAGAATAACACTCAACTGGGATGGGCAGCCAAGTAAATTTGCTTATAGATATGAAAATTTATATGATCAATACACTAATATTGAGACCATGACTCATCATCTTCAGAGAACAGAGATCCCTACCAGCAGCAGGATTTTCCTCAAGAAATTACTTTACCACATCTTCATTCTGAGAAACTGTCAAACTGACAATAAGAAAAGTAAATTCAGATAAAAGAACATTTGTATAGTGCAAGACAGATTTGACAACTGAACACACCTGCAAGTGCTGTAGACTAGTGAACCGCCAACTCTTAACAGTTGAAAACCATTAGTTAGTAATTTTAACTGCAACAGAAGACAAATATAGTGAACATGAAAAACGGACAACTAATCTGCCACAAGGTTGAGAATGTGCAGTGAATAAACATTATGAAGCACAAATGTCAATCCCAAGATGCATATGCATATCGGAGAACTGAATTGCAATGCTCCAATAACACTTCACCAAACACACTTGTTAGATAATTGAAGGAAATGCAAGAATACTTAATTAAACCAAACATAAACCATTTGCGATAGATGAATCTTCGATTCAACTAACTATAATGCTATACACTGTTTGCTTGCAATCCATCACCGGGCATCAGTTATTTTGCATTTATTTGAGATCTCTGTCATTGCCAAAATACTCTCCACTTAGAACTTTACACCAAATACTATCAGGTTCATGAAGCAATCGCCAAACCAATTTCGTTAGGAAGGATAAATTCATCAGGCGGGTATTCCTTAAGTTAAGTCCTCCAACAAAAGTAGGTTTACAAACCTGATCCCAATTTACATTATGCACAGTATTGCTTCCCCAGATAAATGTATAAATCTGTTTATCAATGTCATCACAGACTGATTTTGGAAGCAAAGTGGTTTGCATCACATAAAGCACTGACGTAGCCATGGTTATTCTGCCTGACGATGCAAGATGGTCAACCTTCCAGGCCTCCAACTTACTGCACAATCTTTTGCATGTATATGTATAGAGCATATGTGCACACACAAACACATATTCACCATAATCAAGATATATTCAATGCAAAACTCTCCATCCCCAAACCATTAATCCAGAAACCAAAGGGGTTCTTGAGGAGTTTGTTAATCCACAATGACTATTCTGTTTAATAACATATAGAGAGAGATTCGACACTGTATTCAGACTATGAAAGACATAATAAATATGTAGCCTTTTTCCCTATTGTTATACAATAACATAACTTTAAATTGTAACAATATTTATATATGTTCAAGGAGCAAAAAGAGTATTAATTGTTGCTTCTACAGTATAAGACTTTTAAAAAGAAAACTGAAGAAACAATTTCCTGATGTCTGTACCTATACTATATGCAAAAGCATCAAGATCGAAGACATACATAGTACAAAAGAATATATATATATATATATATATATTCATCAGTACAAGGAGCAATCATGACTGCAGATTAAAAACTCCTCTGAAATTTTCTTTTATTCTCTTAACCTAATTTGACAGTATGAAAGAAGATCCTTTCTCCACTCTATCTATCACAGGCCATCATTTATTTTGCATTCATATGATGTCTGCTAGCAAAATGATAGTTTTTAGCAACTCTCTCATTCTTAAACCATTTGTATTACAGTCTAAGTTGTGCCCTATCAACTAAAATTTATTTTTTGAATTAGCTAACAATTTTATTATTGAATGGCATAGTATGGATCAAATAAACTAAATATATATACATATGTTCAGCACCAAAGAATTTGTGTGTATAAATTGAAATGCTTATTCATTTAGATATGACATCAGAAAAACACACAAATTAACAATTCTGACTAAAATAGATATCCAATATTGAATTTCACTAGGAATGGACGCAACAAGCATGTAAGATAGCCAGCATATCAGAGCAGTAAATCAATTACCTGAAGTGTGGTCAAATTATCAGTTCTTTCTGCATTCAATACATGCTGATGAAGGGTTTCCCATCCCCAGTGCTCAAATTTTTGGATATGTCTAATTGATCCATCATGTGTGCATTCCGCATCTACAAGAACCTAAATCGAATTTCAATTGGCTATTTGCTTCTACAACTCAGTAAAGACTAATCAGTACAAGAATTGATATTGAGAAAACAGGTACAAAATTTTCAGCAAAAGGTAAATGTGAAAGTAAATGAGCTACAATACAACTTCACCTTATCATAGCCACATCTCAAAACTTCATTGCCACACCCCATTTCATATAGTTCACTTTCGCTAAGCCCAACTACTCCAGAATCCCGACCATAAAAAATTAGTTCAGGATGATCATTTTGTCCAGTCAGCACTGAACCAGCATGTTTTCTAGCTTTAGTTGCCTTTTTCCGTTCTTTCCATGGTCTTCTAGAAGTCCACTCCCTAAATGTGTCTTCCTTTTCTTGACATGGAGATTCACCTGTTCAATCCTATATAGAACGGCAACACATGAAAAAACAGGCAGCAAATTTAAATAAGGGTTTCAAAAGTTAAGCAGGATTCTTAACTTTTGAAACTAATACAAAACTATTTTTCAAATTCTTTGCATGATCCGGAATTTGAATGCTTCCTCACAGGAGAAACAGAAAATGTCATTCCATCAGCAACAAACAGTCGACACCTATCACCTATTGCATATTTCTGCAGCACTGTTCTACAAGCAGCTAGGCGATGCCTTGCAATATCAACTCCTGTTACATATCCTGAATCGCCAAGAAGGTCCGCTATCATACATAGTTTAGCACCTGAAAATAAAGGATATATTTATATATAATCTTAGCAAGCATTTTATAAATAATCTGTTGCATCCGACTGATTAGAAACAAATGCCACAGTTGTTATTTAGAATTGTAGCTAAGAGGCTTGGATACTCAAATTTGGTTGGTTTGATAAATTTACAATAGCCAAAATAAAAAAGAAATCAGCAAAATAACAAACTGGTCTCTATAAGTGTCTTGAACAAGTCACTTTCTCTTCTCAGTTTTTAGTAGACATGCATATTTATCATGATCATGATCGTCTTAAAACTAATTAAAACCAAGATAACTTTATCTTCATATACTAGCAAGATAGTTCCAGATGAGCTAGATAGCAAAGCATCATGATCAAATATATGAGACCGAATGACCCAAGGAACAGCAAAAAAAACTCACTTACCAGAAGCAGCACAGAGATCAAGAACATGATCTCCCACTGAGATATTCAATGCTAAAATAGCTGCCCCTGAAGCCGCATCAATCCCAAATATCTGAATGTCCATAAAAGGAAAACAACAACAATATTAAAACAATCTTGGTAAACACACAACAGTTGGATAAAAGGATTATAACTATAATCAACGATAGCAGCGCCAAATAATACCATTAAATGAACCCCTAAAGGCGTAAATAGAAAAATTCAAACCATACAGGTTAGAGGAATTTCCATGGTTTGTGTTACCTTTCCTTCTCTATATGCTCTTGAGTTAGCAATCTGAATATGAGATGGAAGAGAATAAAACCCAGGTAACCAATCTACTCCTTCAAGCTTACACTTTATTTCTGCCTCAATATCCTCAATCTTATCTTCAATCCCACGCCTTAACCTACTCCCCAGAAAACCATAAATTTAATAACTAAAATCAGATAAAGAACAAAACTTTTCTAGATAGACTTTTTTGTGGAACACAAATTACAGGAATTAGAACTGGGTATTTTGTGGAACAAAAGAGGACTAATTTGTGCTTTGAAATAGAAGTACCTTATATATCGAGGGGTTGTATCTGTTGCTGTACAAATAGAAGGGTCAACCCCACTTTCTTCAAGGAAGTTAAGGAACGCTTCTGGCAATGGCAACTTCGATATTTTTTCCATCGAAGCACAACAGTCTTCCTCTGCCCGGTTGTGGGTCGAGTAGATTATATACAGACTATGGTTACAAAAACGGCTTATCATGTTCATAAGTGGACGATGGGGCAACGACATGTCATCTTTACTTTGAAAAAAGGCACCTTTTACTTTTTTTTTTTAAAGAATCGCAATCAAATAAATACACCATAAATTATATTTTCATTATTTTTTTTTACTTTAAATTATACTAATTAAATGTTTACTTGATGTCCTTGTTTATTAATAATACACATATTTTACAATTAGTATTATAAGTTAATTTTATTTATAATTTCAAAATAAATTAATATATATGATTTGATTTTTATATGATAAGATTATTTAAAAAATAAAATAAAAGAATAAAAGATAGATTAAATTCAACATAAAACATGTAATAATATATAATCTCATAAAATCTAACATAAAGTAAACTAAATAACGGTATAATAATTAAATATACTTCATAAATGCTAGTTCTACATGATACATTGGAATATTTCATTAGAATATTTTCTTTTTTTAAAATTTTATTGTCTAGATTAATTTATTTACTTGTAAAGTATAATGTGATTATATATAAATGAGTAATTATGAAAATTTTATTAATATTTAAATTTTATTTTATTGTGCATTGAGATATACCAAACAAAAAATATTAAAATCCTTAAATATCATTTTACTAATAAAATTTCATGCTTGTTTAATTTGGTATTTATTCATTGACATTTAGCAATAAATATTCAAAAGTGCAAAAGAACATTTGATAGATATTAATATTTAAATTTAAAAATTAGCATTTAGTATTTAAAAAAATATAACTAAACATTGTAAGTTAGTTTTTATAATATTTGAAATATAAAAGTATTGTTTGAATTTTTCAATATTAATTTTATATTTATCATTATTTATTATTATATAAATTTGTATTTTACATAAAATTAATTAAAAATGAAAATGTTTTTTTATTTGATGATATAATCACATATTTAATTACTAATTTGTTAAATACTTTATATTTATTTGTTGTTTATAACTAACCGTTGATCACTAATTATTAATTGTTAACTGTTGATTATTAATCATTCACCATTAAATCAAATAGATTTTTTATTTTTTATTTTTTACTGTAATCAAAAATATATAGCTTTTAAATATATTGTACAGATAAGTTTGAGAATACCTATATACTATAATTAATTATTTACAAGTCAATGTCAACGTTAAATACAAAATTATATTAATTATTTTTTGAAGCTCTTTAAACTTCTTAATATGAATTAAAGCACTTATATTTCAAATGACTTGATTGAATTTATATTTTTCAAATATAATCAAGAATATATCCTTGAAATTCTTTACTTATAGTTATGCATATGACTATTTATACTCTTAATTAATGGCATTGTAAAAATATTATATAATCACACACACACACACACACACACACACACACACACATATATATATATATATATATATATATATATATATATATATAATAAACTAACATGTAAATTATTTGAAATTAAATTTGATAAAAATGCAATTCATATCGACTCATTTAATAAACGAGCTCTAAAACAAAGTTTAAACTTGACTTATTGATTAAACAAGCTAATATCAAATTTATCAATACTCGGCTCATTAAATTTATAAGTAAACTTGTTTATTCAATATCAAATTTATAAATAATTTTATTAATAATTTAAATATGACTATTTATTTTTATTTATAATATATGTAATTACTTTCCAAAAAAGTATTAATTTAAGATATATAGAAATAATATATCTTTTATATTATAATATCATTTTTCCGTTAATTTCATATAGATGTTAACAAATATATTAGTTCAAATAAAATCCTAATTCTAAACCTAGTAATAAGGACTTTAATCCAGTTGAACTCATTTATTAAATAATTATAGAACTCTCAATTCAAATTTATTTTATTTAGAGTAATTATCTAAAAAAATCCCGCGCTTTTAATTTTTGAACTAACTAATCTTATTTTTTATTTTTAATTATATAATATATGATATTATAATTTAATTGAATGTGTGTCCTATGGTGGGATTAAGCTGCTTCGGAGCTGACATGTACTCCAAACCTCTATCGCGTCGCCACGTAGAGTGCTGACATGACACAAATCTAAGCTAAAGGATTAAACAAAATGGCCTCATTTTTGAATAATAGATTGTTGTCATTGTCCTATCCAGATATGGTGTTGTTTTCACTTCATATTAGAAAATAGATGTCACCTAATATCTCTATATTCTTTATGAATTCTATTTTATTTTATTCTTCCAAAAGCCAAAAGCTCTCTCTTTTGGCTTAGGACAAAAACATTGATTGCATTTGACTCATAATTCCGTTTTGGATGAAAAACGACCCCATCATCAAGGTTAGTTGTAGTGATTTTTAATTTATTGAATAATTTTGTATTTGTTGTTGAGGTGGATAAATGCTTAGGGTTGGAGTTTTTTCGAATCTTCAACAGTTTTAACATGTGTGTTTTATGTAATTGAGATAGGAATAAACAATGCATGTGGTCCCTGAGGTAGAAGCCATTATTGTCTCTTAGGGTTTTAGAGAGAAAAAAAAAGGGTTTGTTGTGTGTTTTGCATATGTTGCTTGTGGCTCCTATTTAATTTTGTAAATTTTTTTATTTAATTTTTCACAGCATGGAGTCTTTCACCATATATTTATACCATGGGGAATAGTTCATATTTAGTAATGGTTGGTACTTATGGTCAATAGGGGATTTAGCGTATATTGATATTTACAATGTTGATAAGTTATGCTACTTTGGTTTTGTTGAAGACGTGAAGAAGTTGAATTACTATGTTATACATAGGATTGCTTATGTGAAAGGTGGAATGAGTTTAAATAATAGGCTAACTTGTTTTAATGATGATTAAGGTTGCTTGAAGATGTTGAATTAGATTAGAGATGGTAGAATTGATGTGTACGTTGAACGTGTGTAAGAGGAAGAAAGAGAGAATGAACAAGAAGATGAATTTGCAGCAAACAAGCATGATAGTATTGAAATTGAAGCAGATTATAGTGTTGTATGTGTTAGGAATGAGGACATGATAAGTTGTTTAATTACTTTGGTTTGAATGATGATACAGAATATACAGACTAATAACCTGATATTGAAGATTCTTATCGTAGTGTTGATTATGTTATTGTCATTAGTTGTGATGATGATAGCTTCCATAATGTAGTGAATATGATGAGAGAAAATAACCAAGCAAATGGAGATGAACATAAATGATAATCAAGATGATGCATTAGAAAATAATAATAATGAGGATTATATAGTAGGTCATGATAATTATGAGACAAGCTACGATGATGTTGATGAAGGGGTGATAATGCCATCAAACAATGCTGAAGATGATTTTGAAGTCGTTAGAAGGAAAAAGAAACATGAGGATGTTTATGATCCAAATTATGACCACAGGTCTTTAAAGTTTAGGGTTAGCTAAAGGTATTGTGATGCATCACAATGTAAAGAAGTAGTGAGAAAATATGCAATTATTAATGGATATAATATTAAGTGGGTTAAGAGTGCAAATAAATAGTTGTATTAGTTTGATGTTTGATGTAAAGAAGGTTGCCAATGGAGATTATATAGGAGCTTGTTAACTCATGAAGCAACATTTGTCATTAAAACTCTCAATGATACGCATCGTTGTTATAGAGTTCAGAGCAACAGACAAGTGACTGTTGAGTGGTTAGTTGCCAAGTATATATGGAAGTACAAAGCAAATCCATTTTGGCCTATCATTGAACTTAAAACAAATGTCATGCATAAGTTTGAGTTGATAGTGCCATTATGGAAGTGTTATAAGGCTAGGGCATTTGCAAATAAAAGATTGAGGGGAACCCTAAAGGAACACTATAACAAATTAAGGTATTATGTACTTAAGTAAAAGAGAGTTGACCCTGAAGGTCATTTTGAATTGGAAACAACTTGGAATGAGGCTAATCAAAGTTATGTTCAAAGGCTATATATAGGATATAACAAGTTGAAGAAGGGTTTTCAATAAGGATGTAGGAAGCTTATTGGCATTAATGGTACATTTCTCAAAATAAATAATAGGTAGAGCCTTGTTATGTAGAGTAGCAAAAGACTATAACAATCAAATGTTTCACATATCATGAGCAGTGATAGAGGGAGAGAACCAATAGTCTTGGACTTGGTTTTTAAGTATCTTTGTGGAGGAGTTTAACATTACAGATGGTTTGGGTTGGTCCTTCATATCTGACCAACAAAATGTATGGAATAAAGTATTAAATAATTATATTTTTTTATTTAAATGGTTTTTTCATCAACATGATCAATATTCTTATATGCAACTAACTTTGTACGGACTCATTAATGCAATAAAATGAGTTGGCCCCACTTGCTGAGCATAGAAATTGTGTTTGACACATTTGGGTAAATTGGAAAAAATAAGGATTCAAAGGGGAGAAATTCAAGGAACATTTTTAGGCCGCAACTAAATGTCCTAATGAACCTCAACTATTGATAAAGCTTGCAGCAATAAAGAATGTGTTTATTGAAACATATGAAGATTTCATGAAAAGGGATCCTTATCACTTCTATAGAGCTTACATACAAACTTGGTGCAAGAGTGAAACTATGGATAACAACATTTATAAGACCTTTAATAGGTATATTTCAAAGGCACAAGTAAAACCTATAATAAAGATGTTTGATGCTATGAGGAAGCATCTTATGATGCGAATGGAGAAGGAAGTTAAATTGAAGAAAAGAGTTACAGGTAAAACTAAGTTAGAAGATATACAAAGTAAACGAGGCATTGTGTGATTAAACCGGTAGTGAGGCAAAAATTTCAAGTGCATATGTTTAATTATCAATTCTTGGTTGATATTATTAGCAAATCATGTACATGCACGTGGTGGTCTCTAATAGGGATTTTGTTTGTTCATGTTTGTACATACCTTCATTACCTGAAAAGAGATCCAGTTGACCATTTTCATAGCTTCTTTTAAGGTTCTAACTTTATTGCAACACATGAAGAGTTTGGGATATTACTTGTAAATGGTCTAGACATATGGCCAGCTGTTAAAGGTTATCCAGCCAAGCCTCTTCCATTTATGAAACAATCAAAACATCCTAAGAGGAATTGAAGAAAGACTATTAAGGATGAGGTTGATACAAATCTTAACAAACTTTCTCGAATAGGAGTTCAAATGAATTATCAGATTTATATGAAGGTTGGTCGCAATAAACACATTTGCAAGAAGAAGGATAATCCTAATTTTACAAAACCTATTAATGTTCCAAAAAGTACTGATTTATAATTGCATGCTTGGTTGGATCAATTGATTGCACCTTTAATGAAGTATATATGTGTAGGGAAAGAAAAGAAGGCCCATAAAGGAAGGTGAATCACAAGTATAATAAAATATCACTTTTATAGAGAAGGGAAGGAATAAAAGAAACAATGTGAATGGTGAAGCTAATCAAACAAATTTGAATACCCCCAACTGTAGGAGTTTCATATTCTAATCATGAAAATGTCCATTAAGAAATTTGATGTAATTTAAGCACTGAACATATTAAAAGAGAACTTAAGAGGCTTCTGACAAATTTTAGATAAGTATTTGTAAAGGTATAAGTTCTTTTTATGGTATTTATTTGTATTTTAACTCATTTGTCTCTATGTGATTTTATATGTTTTTTTTCTAACTACTGGATCTTCAGGCACCACCATTAAACATGCCAAGGTTTATGCATGGAGTTGTTGTAGCTTTAAGGTTTATACCAATTATAGGCGAGGCCATTCCTTTTGTATCCCAAAGATTTGTTGTTGGAGATGCAACTGCTCCACTAGACAAATCTTAGTTGATGTGTTGGTTATTTTGGACAACTAATATTTCGATGATAATGTACCTAAGTTAACATATTTTGCAAAGCTATGACATTAGGATAGTTTAGCTTCCATTTTGGCCATATTTAATCTATTTAGCTTGTGAAGCAATTATAGTATTAGGACAGGTTTTGAAAGTAATGATATTTGACTTTTATTTTGATTAGCCATATACATATTTGGCTATATTAGGACAATTGGAAAACAACTAATGTATATTTTTAGCCTACATGAGTCAAAAGTATGAACATTTAACAAGATATTTAGCTTGTTCTTGATCAATTTCAATTCATACTATTGACATTTTAACTCTTTGAATAACATGCACAAACACTAATGTTCCTTAATTAGACTAAATACATTAATTCACCAAAGTTTCCTAACAGAGCTAATACTGAAATATATCATCCAAAAATGGCATCATTCAAAGATATCATCATTAACTCATCATCCATAAACAACATAATTTTTCATCACCAAAGGGCAATATTAATTGCCATAATAAAATGCCATCAATACATAATAATAATTAAGCAGTTTAACATCATAATGCATTACATAACATAAGTACATAACATGTACTTTTAACTACAATAACACAATAACATTTTTAGTTACTAAATGTCTTATACATTGCATATCCTAGACAAAATCGTGAAGCCAAATTTTCAAATGCAAATGTTCCTTTATGCCTCCATACATTTGCACTTCTCTATTTTAGCTTTTAAATCCCAAACCTGCCTCTTCAGTTTATTCAACAAGAAGACAATATAATATGAACCTTATTCTTCATGCCAATGAAAGAAATTGCATGAACTATTACAAAAAAATAGAAATGTAATCATCAAACAAAGTTATACAAACAATATGGACATCAAAAATTAAAACATTGAAATTTCGAAGATATTATAACTACTAATCACTTAGTGAGAACATCACCCAATTGTCTCTCTGGGTTTCTATCAATCCAAAAAAATTTTCATTTTAGTTGGCTGGCCACACAAGCAATTCATTCCAATAAGGTACTCAAGGTCAATGAACCCGTATATTGCATCAAACTCGGTGCTTATTCTTTTCCAATCTTCAATTTGAAGCAATATGACAACTATTTTTTGAAAAATAAGCTTAAAAACTAATTTTCCCCAATTTCTCTAATAATTCTACCGTAAAAAGCTTTCAAACTCTAACTATTTTGAATAGTAAGAACAAAAATGAAGGGCACCCTTTTGTACCCCTCCCTTCATTTATTTAAAAACATCGTCGTTTTCTTTAATCTCTCAATCCAGTTTTGTGCCATATTAGCACTCCATGTGGCGCGCAAGAGAGGTTCGGAGTCCATGTCAACTTTGAAGTAGCTTTAATCCCACCATAGGATATGTGCAATTAAATTATAAGATCATATATTATATAGTTAAAAATTAAAGAATAAGAATAGTTAGTTCAAAAATTAAAAGTTCTAGATTTTTTTAGATAATTAGCCTTTTATTTATAAGTGATTTAAATTTGTAAAAGTTAATAGAGTGAACACTAGATTTGCATGAAAGTTTTAGAAGTGATGGAAAAGAGATTAATAAGGGTGAAACAATAGAATGTAATGAAATATTAATTACATTTACATTGTTTGGGAGTTTTAAAAAGCTAATATAGAGTTAAAAGAAAACAATAACATTACCTTTATTTGAGAGTTTTAAAATATGAGGAAGAGTTAATTACAAAAACATCAAATTGACAATTATATCTAAAATACAAAATATTACATGAGATACTATCAATATTATATATGTTTTATAATATATTTTATTTTTAACACTTTTTTCTACCCCTTAAATTGGAGATTAAAAAATGAACTTAAAAGTTAAAGATGTGAAGAATTGCCTTCATTAACCTTTTTCTATCATTAAAATTATACACACTACTAAAGTTAATTATTTACTTCATCACTTAATTCCCATTAACCCACTCTTATGAGACTCTCGACGACAGGTCATCAAAACGTATTGTTTTATCCTCCGACAACACCTCCTTAAAAAAAACCCAACGTCCCCTACCCCACCATCTACAAGCTCTGAACTGCTCCGAATGTTACAATCGGAAGCACGAAAACCCAGAAATCATTACCCATTTGTGCTTAATAATAAATATGAGAAGAGAAGCCTTACTGCTTCCATTTCTGTTCCTTGTTAGTATGATTGAATTAAGTTCAGCAACTGTGGTGCTTAAACCCTTGCTCTTTTCCTTTCCCGACCTTCCTGCCAAATTCGGTAACTCTCCATTTCGCACTCTTTGTTTTAATGTTGCATTATTATTATTATTATTATTGTTTGATTTGATGTTTCGTTGTTCAGCTATGGCCGTGAACAGGTCTGGAATATGTGGAGCTTTGCACGTCGCCAATCCACTCGACGCTTGTTCCCCGCTACACAACCCTTTTGGGTTCAATAAAACACTAATTAGATTCGCTCTGATTGTAAGAGGTGATTGCCCATTCGAGGATAAAGTTCGAAATGCTCAAATTGCAGGATTTCGCGCTGCAATTGTTTTCGATGATAGGGATAAGCGCAATTTGGTCCACAGTGAGTTTTCACTACCTCTTCATCGTTTCATAAATTCAATGGACAGCATTGAACCTTTTTTGTTGGGGGGTTGAATCATTGTGTAACGTATGGAGGTGTTTGGGAATTAAGCTAATTTTGTGTTTTTTAGTATTTATTTAATTTTTTATATATAGATTTTTATTTTGGCTTATTTCGGATTCCTTCAAATATGTGGTATTTGTGTGTGCAGTGATGATGAACCCGGAGGGCATCAAAGCGCATGCTGTTTTTGTTTCAAAAGCAGCTGGTGAAATTTTAAAGGAGCATGCTCAGGGGGAAGAAAGTGAATGTTGTATTTATTCTTCTTATATTTATAGAGGATGGAATGTTTTTCAAATATCATTTCTCTCTATTCTCGTAGTATTACCTTTTATCATATTAGTCTTCTTTGTATCTGTACGTGGGCTACACTGGCGGCAAGAAGATTTGCATTGCAAAAGTGTGGATGTGCGGATGCTTGATGCACTGCGCTGCTTCACTTTCTACTCTGCTCATTTGAATAGCAGCCATAGTAGAGAAACTTGTTCCATTTGCCTTGAGGATTACAAAGATGGGGAAATTCTTAAAGTGCTCCCTTGCCAACATGGTAGGATTATGTTCATATGTTGACATCAGCACTTGTAAACTTGATCTAGGAGTATTGTGTTAGGCCATGAATCACTTACCCCCTCTAGCCATAAAAACACGCAATTTGCTAGCCGATGAAAATGATAATGAATTTACTTGCAGAATTTCATTCAAGATGTGTGGAATCGTGGCTGACTAAATGGGGGACATTCTGCCCAGTGTGCAAGTTTGATATGAAAACCTTTGTATATTCTGAGGTGAGTTCACAAAAGTTGTTCTATTATGTTAATGGAGGAATAATATTTATATTTGGGGTGGGGGGTTTAGTAATTTCTTCCTGGGGTTGATTGTTGTTATGCTGGCAGTTATTCTCTGTGCATTAATTATGTTGTGTGCCCAATCTTAGCTGTTTAAAAGGTCATGATTTTGTTATGCACATCCAAAACTGCACCTTTTTCAATTTCATTTACCAAATTGCAAAACCAATGGTGCTATGGCTCTTTGCTAGTTAGTGATTGATATATATTATCTTGTCGAAATGTTAGAATGATGTTTTAGTTTGATGTGATAAACATCTCTTGCTGCTCCAACATCATGCTTGGTTAAACAATGAACTAACATCATCTTGGAACCAATTTGTGGAGTTGTGGAGACATTAGGCCTCTTGGCTTCAAAATAAGTCCATGGATGGTCTTGGCCAGCCTTTGATTCAAAAACTGCAAATGCTTCCATCGCCCAATCACTTTGCCTATTATGATGTGATCTAATATGGGTAGTCATACATAATAATATTTATCTGCTTGTGGTGGACATCGTTATGATGAACTATATTGTTTGTAATTTAGCTGTAGATGATGAGGAAGATTCCACAATCTGTATGTCAAGCTGTCCGCCCTGACCTGTGTTTTAGTTGTCTTTAGTCAAAGACTCAAAGATATATAGTGTAACCATTTCTCCAACCTAGTTGTTCCTTTATCTGCAGCCACTGTGTGAAGTTTCATAATTTATTTAACTTCTTGCATTTTGAGTAAGGCTTAGGAAAAGATATATTTTGCTATCAGTGGCAACTTGGAGAGTAAACACAAGAAAATGAAGTGAACAGATGCATGAATATAGAAAATCCAGGGCCATATTGCATTTCATAACTGATTGTTTTCAAACATTGTTGTCCAGGAGAGGAAATTACTTTGTTGGTTATCTATAATTGCAAAAAAGGTCATGCTTTTAATGCAGCCTAACAAATACAGAGTTTATCTTTTTCCTAATCCAACATCATTTATTTCCGACTTATCTGGCACTTCTGTTTCAAAATGCACTGTACAAGAGATTGAGTCAACCCACTCATCTCTCCAAGAAAGCCAAAATGCCAACTGCTTCTGTTCTCTGTCAATCTAACCTACTTATCTGTTAAACAATTGTTTTTTTTTTTTTCACTTGTATTTTTTGTATCATCTTTTTCTAGTCTTTCCCCCAAATGGCTAATGTCAATCTCCTCTATAAATATGATACTGATATCCATTCATCCCTGGGTTTCAAAAGCAGCTATCAAATTCAATAAATTCTATGTCAAAAAACACCACCATACACGGTCATCCTAAGAATTGAATACCCAACTCAGTGAGTCAAATCCCATTAATGTGGCTTCAAGAACTCATTGTAGTAATTGTATTTTATGATGCATTACTGTTGCTAGGTTTATATTTTGCTCACATAATTTTCTGTTAATGGAATAACAAAGCTAAAACAAGGAGCCTTGTGCAATGACAGGGAGCCTGAGTACGAACCCTTCACCTTTTCCTTTTTCTATGATTTTCTTTTTCCATCAAAGAAAGAAATATTAAAAGTGCTCTCTCAAGAGCAAAGCATGAATTTGAAAGGAAATGATCAAGAATAAATGAGGGCAGATGTGGTTTTATATATTTGAAAGGAAATAGTCAGGATAATGAGAGATACTCATTGATTTGTATGTCAAGCTGTCGAACAGATTTATGTTATATTCTTTTCTTTTTTTTTTTTTTTCCCACTCAAGCTGCTTAATCATTTCCGCATCCTAGTTCTTTCCTTGAAGACATCTGCCAGTAGTGTGTAATGGCCTTTATGTGAAGGTTCACACTTTGTTTCAATTTCTCGCATGTTGAGTGAGCTTTAGGTAAAGATCAAGCTACAAAGCAATTTAAGGCAATTTGGAGAGTGAACACAAGAAAATGAAGTGAGATGGATGTTTGTATATAGAATATTTAGGGTCATATTGTGGTTAATTTGCTGATTGTCGTCAAACAGTGTTCTCTAGAAAAGGACTTGCTTTGTTGGTTATTTATAAGTGCATAAAAGATTGATTGAGTAGGGTATTATTCATCATATGTTACATTTCCTTTTTCAAGACTTGGACTGGGTTTAACTCAAATTAGAAGAGCCAATATTTTTGAACTGAAAGAGGAAATGTTTTGGTAGAATCTTATTTAATGTAGTTGTGATGAGGTCCTTATACCAGTTACTGATAGCAAGTTAGATTCAGGGATCAGCAATGTTTTTGAACATCCAAGAGTGGGTGAAATATGTCATTGTTTTTCACAAAATAAATTTGGATACATGATATTTTTCAGTATCTTCCTGGTGACAGACAGGATCAAGGATAATAAAACCATTAATTTTGCGGGTGACTGGTCTTAATTTGACATAAGGATTATGAAATTGTTTAGATTCACCAATATTGAACATTTGAACTCTGAATGTAAAATCTGCTGATTTTTTGAAATTGAATTCAGGAAAAGTATATTTTCCAGTAAGCAAACTAAAGGCTACTTGTTGATTGTTATCTTCTTGTTGCAGATCAGGAGGGGAATCTGACTTCAGAAGTAGTAAATGCACCAAGTGATTGAGTAACTTTTACTCAGGTATGCAGTTTGTTATTCTTTTAAAATCAATCTGCGTCCTTTTCTAATTTAATGATAGAAGCAGGCTAGTTCATTACTTGATGGAATAGCTTGGAGTTGAGTACAAATATCTTGACATTCTTGTTGGAGAGAGAGAAAGAGCTTAGATTTTAGTAAAACTCCTGCCAATGATAGATGTTTTACTGAAATTATCAATTCGTCAATCAGTACATGCACTTGAAAATGCTTTTAGTTTGGAACTGATTACTGTACATGATATATTGCATCTCAAGTGCATTACTCTTGACCTTCAATCCATTTACCAAACATTGCTAGCTTTTTTTTTTTTTTTTTTCTTGCAGGCTTTTTATTTATCAGGGATGTCCAGTAATTGCATTTTAATCAGTTTGTCTTTGATCCTATCTCACCACAATATCTCAAATCGGCATCCGATATGCTGCTGCTGCTGCTGCTACATATCTTGACATGTACAGTAAACTTACAGTGGCAACAGTTATGAGAAACCTCCTTCGGTGCTTGAGGCTAAGGCAGGTGCTTGTCCTTGTGATGCAGATGGTTCTCAGCCACATGCTACTCATTCACGTTTGCAGGCTTTGCCCAGAATTAACTGTTCAAAAGTCAAATTGTATATGGTTCTGTATTGTGAAATATGTTTTTCATATTCAACGGCTAACCTATATATTACAAGTTCTCACACATTGCATAAATTTTGCATACGAATCTTAATATTTCAAACCTAAAACCTTCACGTTGAAATGATTTGTTATTTATAGGATCCCTGCGATAATTACAAGTATATGGCAATTTTTAGTGCGACCTTGGCTGGTTTTCCTGCTATGCAACACTCGTTCACTTTTAACCTCTCAAGCATGCATGTCCTCTATATATCAGCTGTTATATTGTCCATGTTTATTATGCAGCAGCTGACGATTCCATGCGTGTGCGCACAGAATCATTTGTTTGAAAATTTGGATAATTTTTTACTTGCTGTTGATATCACAACAATCCAAAGGTACAGCAAGATATTTACTAAAGTTAGGGCAATAGATTAACCCCTACTTCAAACATGCAATCAGCACTGCACTTTGTCCCTCGTGCTATCGTTTTCTTGATGAATGATGAGTCAGCATCTATGGACTGATTGACCGTTAGTTTGAAGAACTCTTACCATACAATCTATTTTTCCCAATTACGTGTCCTCATGTTAATGGGCCCTCTTTTTTGGGGCTGTTACGTGTGTCCATACATGTCCCTATCTATCCTACCATAGAAACAAGTGGATGCAATGCAACAAACAGCGACAGCAGCTGAGTTATCAGCTCATATCAGCAGTTGGTTTTCTCTGGCAAATCCAGCAAACAGCCACCTGATCTGGAAAAAAGCCTCTGGTCAACATTCAACTGGTTTGGTATAAAAAGCCAGTTGGTCTTCATGGGCTCTTTGGACAGAAGGTTAATTCTACGATCTCTTTGTTTCAAGGCATTTTTAAAATAAAAAAAAAACCCAAGTTTTTTGTTGGATTATTTGATATGGGTTTTTGTTTGAATTTGATTTCTTGTGGGTTGTTTCTTCTACTTTTGATATATTACAGCTCAGAAGCTGAAGTAGTCACAATTGATGGTAAGGCAGCCAAGGCCTTGCTTGAGTCTGGCTATGTTTATCTAGATGTTAGGTACATTTTTTCTTCTACTATTTGTTTTTTGAAAATTTTTACTAATATTGGTGTACAATTTGGCCTTTTTCAAATTAATTTTCTGGGTTTTCTTTTTCTTTTCCTGCTCATTATACCTATAGGACGGATGAAGAGTTCAAGAAAGGACATGTGGATGCAGAGAAGGTATTCAATATTCCTTACATGTTCAACACAGCAGAAGGTATAACAGTGATTAGCTTTTGTTTTTCACTTTTCTTTTGTTTCTTTGGTTAATATGGTGTTTTGAGATATATATAATGGTTAAAGTATCAAATATACCTCTAAATTTGTCCGCAGTGATAATAAAGAATAAAATAAACTTTTTTTTATCAAATTTACCTTGAATTTGTATTTTCTCATCAAATTTACTCATGAACAGCATTTTTGCACACCATTGTATTCCTGTTTAAACTATTTCTCCATATATCTGTTGCAGTTAGATGAATAAATAGAATTATACAGTTATAAAATGTTTAAGAGAATCAAACTTAGATATATTTCGACAAAAACATAATTTTTCTTAAATCCTAAAAATCTTTAAGTTTTCAAATCTCAAAAACACAGTTTTATTTTGACACAATAATATTTTTGTGAAATAATAATTCTAATTGGTCGTTCAAGTGCAGCAGATATAAAGAGAAATGAGTTAAACAGTAATACAATGGTGAACAAAAGTACTATCCAAAAGTAAATTTGATGAAAGATATACAGATTCAGAGGTAAATTTGACGAAAAAGTTCATTTTATCTTTCATTGTCACTAATGGACAAGTTTAAGAGTTTATTTGGTACTTTGATCCATATATATATAATTAAGAAGATTTTATATGATATTGTGTTTCAGGCAGGGTGAAAAATTCTAAATTTTTGAAGGCAGTCTCCACTGTATTCAAGGAGGAAGATCATCTTGTTGTGGTAATCATCAAATTTAAGTTAATAGCTTAGAAAGATTGCATTGTGAAGAGGATGGTATAACTTATTTTCCTTCATCAAGTTCCAAACTTCACCCTTCTGACTAGAAGCCAGTGTTATGAGTGGTTAAATATAGAACAGTTAAGGTTCTCTACTATAGGGCATTAGCCCTCTTTTGTAACAACAAGTGTTTTTCTTTTCTTGTGTAGGGTTGTCAAAGTGGAATCAGATCCTTGTATGCAACTGCTGATCTTCTTGCTGCTGTAAGTTCATATAAGCTGCCATACTTGTTACATTTTCTTTTTCCTTTTCTACCGGGGGAGAGGAGAGAAAGACATGGAAGTGACAAACTAATTTGGTGACGATAAATTGATAGGGTTTCAAGGATGTGAGCAACATGGGAGGAGGCTATCTTGCTTGGCTGCAGAATGATTTTCCTGTGAAGGTCGAAGCGAAGCAGGATGAGTTTTCCCTGAAGGTAGAAAAGCATCATGAGAATGAGCTCTGATTTGTAAAATATATGCTTAGCGTAGTTATCAATATTTGGCCAAACTTCCACATGTTTGACTGCATAAACACATATTCAGGATTCTATATTAATCAATAATATTAATAAAAATTTCGTGATCCAATTAAATAAAATTATAATTTTTTGATATAGAATTTAAGTTATAATTATATGATTATTAGTTCAAGTTACCCCATTTCGTATTTATATTAATCAATCTTGTTCTAAATGTATTATTAAAACAGATGTTTAATTTCAATTGAAAAATTCATTATTTTTAATTAGGCTCTATTTAACATAGTAGATGATGTAGTTAATAGTTAGATGATAAAACTTTAAAAATAATAATAGATCAATTGGTTATTACTTTAGAGATTCAAAAAAGTTTCATATAAGAGTTGATAAAAACCACAATTGATTAGAATTGTATCGATTATCAGTTTTACTATTTTATATGATTTATTAAATAGATATTTACTAGTTATTGAATAAGAAATTTTTATTAGTTTCATCCATCAGCTATACTAAACATTATTAATTAACCCATGAGTTTGATGGGTTTAAATGGATTGAGTCTACAAAAAAATTAGTGAAATATAATTTCAAATTTTAACAATATTTAATGTAATAATGAGTGTAACTTTAAGACAAAACAAATTTAAAAGCATTTATATTGATAAATAAACCAATCTATTTAGAAAGAGGAAATGATACTTGACACCAATTCGTATGTTTTGCACTACTAAAATTGATAGGTTTCACAACTCACAAATCTTGCAGTTTTGACGAACTCATGAATGCGCGAATTTATACTCTTGGATACGTTTGTTAAGGAAGTTAAAGGAATTTAGGTTAATAATTATAAGAGTAATAATAAAGGTGTAATGATTAAGAAAGTAAAGAAGGTAATAAAATATTACAAAAATAATAATAAATAATGTTAGATACTATTAAAAATATAATATTTATATTATGTTCAATTGATATTATTTAATAATATTAATAATGATATGGTAATTATTAGGGGTGAATTCGGTTCGAAATTTTGAAATCAGACTGAAATCTCGATTCTTCAAAGTTAGAAGGATTGAGACCATACTAAATATATGAAAGATCAAAACCGAATTGGACCGAAAATTGGTTTGGTTCAAATTTGTCGGTATTATTCGGTTCAATTTTGGTTTGATTTTAGTTCAATCCTAAACTTATTTTTTAAAAAATAATTATAATTACAACTATTTTAATCCATTTTATTCATATAAACTATCATTTTAAATATTGTAAAATATATTATAACATAAAATTATTTATTTTGAATGCATAATTTTAATAAAATTATAACTTTATAATTATAAAAAAATTATGTCAAATAATATTCAAGTGTACAAATATATAATATATTTACAATTTTTAATTTTAATATTTTTATTTAAATATATAACACACATAAGTATTAAATTAATATATAACTCTCTCTCTCTCTCTCTCTCTCTCTATATATATATATATATATATATATATATATATATATATATATATATATATATATATATATATAAATAGTTGTTACAAGATTAGGAAATATCTATTTTTGTGAAGA
>CATIWR010086129.1:0-35451 GCA_949677035.1 Omphalea diandra | reverse complement strand
TTAATCTATTTATGTCACGTTCTGGTAAAGAGTCTAATATGTGTCAATAGGAAGTGTTAATGTTGTAAAATCCTATATTAAAAGATCAGGGACTTTATGTATATAATATTTGGACCTCACCACCTAATAGCTTAAATTTTTAGATTAATTATAAAATTATAAAATTAGATGGTTTATTAGGTGGTGAGGCCCAAACATTATATAATGCCTTTGATCTCTTAATATGAGATTTGATAATTCAAATATTCTTAACTTATTTATTAGTTATTTTGTATAATAGATTACTTCACTTTCTGCTTCATATTGTAAGATATGAAATGTTGAAATATTAGCATTCATCTCCTTTAAAGTTTGCAATATATTCAATACCAATAATAATAACATTAGTAGCAGTTAATGATAATTTTACTTGTTCAGGCTTAAAAAATTTTTCATCTTTTGTTTTCACAGAATTTTTAAAAAATATAATTAATTAATTATTTTTTATTCTATTTTAATACTCTTTATTATTTTAAATTAAATTATAATTAATTCTTCACGAAGGGTAAAATAGAAAAATCTATTCTAAAATCTATTTTAATGTTGTAAAATAGGAATTTTGTGAAAATAGGCATAGATTTTGAAAAAATTTTAAAAAAATCATAAATTATTATTTTTGAAAAAGAGGGAGTAGAATTTATTGTGAACAAATTTATTGTATTAAAAGAGAGCTTTATTGTCACATTTTCCTAAGAAAAATCTTTCAAGTATAATTGGAATTGTACTTACCTCAATGGCTTTTGGGCAATGTTAATTTTGTTTACTTTCATGTTATACATAATACCTTATGTGATGCACTTTCCCTGTTTGATTGTAGGTTTTACTTGTTTGCTTTGTTATAAGCACTGTGGCTTATGCATCAATGGCAGTCCTAGGTTACCTTATGTATGGAGAACAATTGAAGTCTCAAGTAACATTAAACCTTCCTACAAGGAAAATCAGTGCAAAAATAGCAGTATATACCACTCTAGTTAATCCCTTGACCAAGTATGCTGTCATCATTACTCCTATTGCTGAAGCTATTGAGGGCACATTTTACTTCAATAACAGCAGATTTCTCAGCATCCTCCTTAGAACAATAATTGTGATCAGCACAATGATTGTGGCATTAAGCGTCCCATTTTTTGGTTATGTAATGGCTTTTACTGGTTCTTTTTTAAGTATCACTATTTCTATCTTGTTACCATGCCTCTGCTACTTGAGGATTAGCAAAGCTGCTCAAAATTTTGGGTTAGAGTTGGTGATAATTATGGGGATGCTGATATCTGGGGTTTTTTATGCCACTGTAGGTACGTATACTTCTCTCAAAGAAATAATAACCCATCTTTGAAGCCCAAGATGGAGCTGATAAGCTGATAGTCTCTAAGATCAGCAGAACTACTGTAATTCTTTTGCCTGACCAACAATGGCATGAATGAAAGAAAAGACAGTTTAAAATTAAGTACAAAGAGAACGACAGTAAGTGTACATGTTTATCTTCATTATAGCTTTTGATATATGTGTCATTTTTTGCAGAATCAGTACCGACAATTCAAAAACTGTGTTTAATCCTACCATAGGGAACTAAAGACTAATTAAAACTTCAATTGGTATTCCCCGTAGATTCCATTTCTTCAGTCTCGAATCGATTAATTGATGAAGGAAGGCCTTTCCCTCAACTAGCTACCGATCAGGTCCGAACAAATTGATTAGTCCCATTCCTTGTCTCCATTCGGTCAATTTAAAAAGCACATAACCGCACGAAGAGGGCAAAATTTCATTTCGGTGTCGGATTACGTACTCAATTCAGATATATATATATGTATAAAATTAATGTATTGACACGAGTGCTGGATTAATACATTCCAAGCTTCTTCCTCAGCATTTCAAATTTTTCCTTATGCACACCCTTAGTTAGGATATCTGCAAGTTGATCTTCAGAATTGCAACGACGAAGTTGCGGTTCACCATCTTTTTCTGCTTCTCTCAGAAAATGATTATTTTAATGTCTAGTCTTTCCTTGAAAGACAGGGTTCTTTGACATGGCTGCAGCTAATAGATTGTCACAGAGCACTTCAGTTGCTCTGTCTTGATACTGCCCATATCAAGTGCTCACATAGTTGACACATCTCAACAACCAACTCACAGTTTAGGTGTCAGGTCATGCATGCATAGTGTGAGTGCTAAAAGCAGAAGGGAACACATCACTTGTACGCCTCTTCTGGGAAGAACCCCCTCAGTGCGAGTGAAAATGAGACCCGCCCTTTTGGTAGAGCTAGTTGGGTAAAGCAGGTGAGTCACTTGTTTAGGCACCCCACTGTTCCATGCACAATCAATGACCTTCCCATACATAAACTTTTCATAACAAACTCAAATATATAATTTTTTTTTTTAATGACATGAATACAATGTATAATTCAATATATTCATCATCAACTTTCTCCATGGTATCTTTTTATTAAAAATGTCATATAATAAAATTTTTAGTTTTAGTTAATTAATTTTTAATAAGTTTAACAAATTATAAATCATTTTTAATATTATTATTTATTTATTATATATGCAATTATCTTAATTAATATTAAATAGTATACATTAATCAGAAATCTCTCTGTGCTGTAAGTAAATAAAACTTTTTTAAACTCTCATTATTCTTTTTTTGTAAAGAATAAATAAAAAATATTTCACCTGCAACATGTAACAATTTACGAACATTAACTCACTTCAAATGAAAATGAAGAGCATGCAGAACTAGTAGCAGGTTAATTAAATGGTGAAAACTACAATATCGTTTATATTATTACATTATAATGTCATAAATAATAATTCATCATTGGATTAGGTAAAAGTTATTATCCACCATTGAATTAGACTATCATATTTAACAACATCATTAAATAAATCACTGTAAAATTCACCTAAATAAAGACTGAGTTGATTTTAAATGAGTTTCAAACATTTAAGGCAGTTATGATCATGCATGTCATGTGAAACAAAACATATTTCATATGTGGAATAAGATGCAAATTGACCTTTTATATTTGCCCCAAAGAGCACATAAACACTTAATGTAAAATTTAGAATAATTAACTATTGAAATGAATTATTAAAGTTAATGACGCCCCTGTTCAAATGAGAAAGAAGATGGTTTCTTCTCTCGTTAACCTTCTTTTTTTGCTTATTGTCATGCTTTATTTTTCCAACTATCCTCCATCAAATTCTCAATGTCATCAAAGCTATCATCATCCTAACTTGCAATTGTCATTTCCTTACATATACTTCACATTATTCACTAGACAAAAATTAGAGCAAGAAAATAACAAGATGAACCGAAAAACCAAGAAAAAGAAAAATTCAACCAATTCAGTTTCTTGCAACCCAATAGACCTAACAAACAACCCAGTAGCACCAAGCAATTAAATACTAATCACGACAGAATCTTTGTAGTTCCCACATTCATAAGATAATGCAAACAAAATACTGAGCTCAATAGTAATAGGAGGCGTTTTAAAAAGAAGAAGAATCGTAACCAACCCCTTACAGAATGCTCCACCCCATCTAATCAATCTCTCAACACATCTTCCTTGGAATTGATCACTTCAAACAAAGGCTTAGTTGTGGCCCTATCAACCGATCTACTAGGCCTTCTCCATATCCTTATTAAAACCTTATTTCTTAGGTGGCCATAACTGGTTTACAAATTTGACTGATATCTATGGATTTCGAAAGAGTCCAATTGTGATATATATACAACCTTTACCTCTTAAACCAATGTAAGAGATTAGATTAGCAAAATCACCTGTCAAACAATCTCCTTAACACATCCAACGAGCACCACAATATGCGTGTAAGCCTTGAATAACCCTAGTATTGAACCCGTCGAATAATCCCGACCTTGAATAACCTCGGATCCCCACTAACTCGAGAATAACCCCGACATTCTCCTTCCTTGAATAAGTCTGAACCCAGATCCTCCTCATTCGAACCCCAACCGCTGGTGTTCCCATCCCCACCCAAGTCCGCACCGAACCACCATCACCCCCTCATTTTCTGCTTTGACATTAAACCTCCCTACTAGGAAAAATAGTGCAAAAATAGCATTACATAGCACTCTTGCAAATCCCCTAACCAAATATGCAATTATGACCACTCCAATCGCAAAAGCCATCTAGGAAAACTTTCATTTCAACAACGGAAGATCTATCTAGATCCTCATCAGAACAATGATTACGCTGAGTACACTAGTTGTCGCGATCAGTGCTTTTAGAATCGGACCGGACTAGTAAAACCAGAAACTAGCCAGTAATCTGGTTCGATTCAGTCTAAAAAACCGGATATTTTTCTTTACTCACACAGAACACCTGATTTGAATGATAAAACCTCGATGCCGCAACTATGAACACCTCATCATCCATTAAACCCATTATGTGAATATCTCCGTGCCAAAAGATTTTGTAATGCGAGGGAAGTGATTGTTGCAAAAGATTTTGTTAATGAAGATGAAGGGAAGGAGCAGCTAAGATCCATGAAGATGGAGCAGCAGATTATGCCACACGCGGGTTGGTTTAAATTGAGATGGGCCTTTTTCACGCAGCAGTAGGAGAGCAACAATAGGCATGCTTATTCGTAATTTCACAAGAAATTGGGTTGAGTTATGCCTTTAATTTGAACAAATGTTTAATCACAATGGCAGAGCCTTGGAAAGTTTGGGACTGGAAATTGCTTGGGAAAAATGGCCCATCCTAGATTTTGTCCAATGCAGTGTTTATTTTCTACCCCTCTTTCAGAAAAATATATTTTTTCAAATTTTTTAAATATTGTTAATGCATTATTTATATATTTTAAAAAAATTAAAAATATATATTTATTAAACAAGATCGGTCGAGCAGGCCAAACCGGAAATCAGCCAGATGACTGTTCAAACTCTGATCCAGTTTTAAAAACATTGGTCGCATTAGCTGTTCCATTCTTTGGCTATGTAATGGTTTTAACCGGTGCATTCTTGTCTGCTGCCATCTCAATGTTGTTACCATGCATCTGCTATCTAAAGATTAACAATGCAGCTCGAAGATTTGGGTTGGAGCTGGTGATAATTGTAGGAATGGAGTGTTTGTTGCTATTGTAGCCACATACACTTCTCTTGAAAATCGTGATTATACTTTTCCATCATGTAAAATGGTGCACAAACTCAACTATAACCGTCGTCCATAACAAATTCAAGTGAAGTAATATCACATTCATGCTGCTTGAGATGAGCAGAAACTAATTGAATTAACATAGAAATCCAGTGAAGCAGAATGACATATATATGTCAACTTATGACCATAATCCATAACTAAATTCCAGTGAAGCAGGTGCGAATCATATTAACATATAATATTGTATTCTAATCTCCCTGATGATGTTTGGCTGAAACTCAAGTACTCCCAGAGGATATGATTACATCACCAATAAGCAGGTATGTAGACAAAGGGTTGCAACAGTAACAAAAGAATGCCACTCAAAAAAAAAACAAAAAGTAGACAATCAATGGAGATAAGGTCATATATAAGATAAACTTTCATAACTACATTGATGGTCAAACAAGAAGTATGAGATACCTGACTATTTATCCCGTCACATTCATGTATAAATGTTGCCATCCTAGACATAAAAAAAAAAAAAAAAAAAAGTCCTGTAGAACTGTGTCAATAATTTACCATTGTGAAACCATGGAGGCTACATCTGTCACTTTTGCTGTCGCCTTCCATGACTTGAGTTTGGAACACACGACACTGACTTTAACCTTTATGACAGATATGTTCTGTTCAGCAGCATCCAAATTACAAATTAGATTTTGGACACATAACAAACTACGATAGCATTTCCATTTAAATGTTGCAAAGTCGCTTCAATTCTAATCATTGTTCAAAATAAATTTAATAAGAAAACCAGAAATATTATCCACAAATTCAATGAAGCAAATAACCCTATCAACACCTACGACATGCAGCTTTCAAGTCATAGAATACAATATCTAGTTTTGGGAATTTTCCTGTCCCAATACTTTACCTCCAATTCTTATTCCTGAAACATGTAACTCGAGGTTAGCAAGGCCTAAGGACATTTGATGTTTTACCTAAGATATTTTTCCAAATTGCCAAATAATTGTTAAGGAGTGTAACAAGTGTATTGAAAGAATGCTTTTGAAATTTAATATGCCTAAGTAATAAATGTTTAATATGTTGATCAGAGAATAAAAGCAGAATCACCTTTATCCAGTGTACTTGTATTTCCCAAACGAGCATTATGTCTTAACTGACTTAATTGCATTCGTCCTCTAATTGATCTCATCCCGTCCTGAGCTTCATTGCTTGCTGTAAAAATACTGATGTTGTTAGTCCACCAATGGCTCAAACACCCAAAATTATCACACACAGCAATTGTGGAAAAAAAAAAAAAATAAAGTATAATGGAAGTATGAAAATCAATCAAATTAGTGTGTACCAAGCACAGATTGATCGACTCCCCCATTTAGATTATATTCATCAATGCTATCTAGCTTTGGTCAGGGGTGTAAGTTTCATGATATCTAAATGACATATTGTCAAAACTGCACCGTTAATACCAATAGATGCCGATACCAAAAAATTTTGGTATTAAAATTCAAAATTTGGTATTATCGGTTTCAGTTTTTTGAAAATTTTAAATGGTATACCGTTCGGATATATATTTATATATTTGCTGGAATTTAGTGTATATATTTGCTGAAATTTAAAATTTGGGATATATATTTGATTTGAAAAACATTATTTGTATTGATTTAAAAAAACATATTATAATTTCAGTATCGGTATCGGATACCACCAATAGCACGTTATATTAATGGTATCGGTTTTTACGGTTTTCGTCTTTAAAGGTATCGGTATCGGTATTATATTTCTAGGATATCGGTATTATGCGGTATTGTAAAAAATGGCGGTTCGGTAGCCGCGGTATACGGATTACAGCCGTGGCTCTGGTAAACTACAATCTGCGGCTCAAATCCAAAAAATGATAAGAAAATTGAAAATCCACCTGATCAAAGAGTATGACAACAAAATTCAAACAAAAATGGCAGCTCAGCTTTTATGCATGTTTAAAAAAAATTCACATGACTGCAGGAGAAGCTTTATATCTAATTTAAAGACAGCATGTTTAAGTAATTCAATGCATGACAACATACAGTATCAATCTTTTACCCTGGCATCTGTACCAGTCACAATATCCAGTAAACAAGAACTTGCAAAACAAATTCATAAAGACTTCAAAGTTTACTTCAATGCCACGAGAGATTCCTACATCCATAAAATTATTATTTCATGATTCAACTTAGCGTACCAGATGAACCTTCTCTGTATTTGCTGCTTAATTGTTAGCACAGCTTACAATCACAGAAAACAGAGCACATAGATTGCCTTTAATGCTTAGCTAAATGTAAATATACTGTTTCAAGAATTATATTGTGATACAAAAACAAATTCACTGTAGAGCATGCAGGGGGAAGGGAAGAAATGGAACATTTGGCTGAGGAGGTTGATTACATCATGCATCAGTGTAATCAGGTCTAGACCTATTATGACAAAATAATAGTTCTACCAATGGCAAACTAACAATCAATTATCAAAAAGAAACCAAAAAAAGAAAATCTAAAGCAATTTTGAAACTCTTTTAAATTTATAAGATCTTGATGTCATGCCAAGACTAACCTGCTTTGCTGTTATCTTCTTCTCCAAATATATCAGCAATGATCCTCTTTCTCTCATTATCTGGCACAAATGCAGCAGATTGACAAGGTTTTAAAAAGCAACCAGGAAATAATAAATTTAAGCTTTATGACAGACCAAGGATGTTAAAATAAGTTTTAAATAATAGATTGGAATACTGAATGAGGAAAGGCAGTTCTTTCAAAACTGCCTCTCAGTAAGAGACAACATTCAGATATCAGCACCTGCTTAAAGACACAATACCCAGCTTAAACATGCTTTTCCTGTAATTCCCCCTGTTCCCTACATTTTTTTTTTACCTTCAGAGGTTAGAGAATCCACTGTCCCATGCACATTATCTTCAACTGTGTCTTGCACTAACGACTTACTTCTAGAATGAGCCTGACAACACAACTCACTCACCTTGCAAATCTCCAATTGAATATCTCTGTTTCCTCTCCTGCAGCAGCGAATGATTTTTGGACCGAGCTTGATGTCGAATTTGAGTCAGCCGGATTCTCCTCCCCTGAAAATGCCCATCTGTGGACTCCCCAATCCTTTGTTGCACCAATAAATTACTTCTTGATCGAGCTTGACGTCGAATTTGACTCAATCGTGGAGCTCTTCCTCCCAACTGAAATCCATCCTCGTCATTTATCGCATGACCAATGGCAGGCATCTCTTCAATTTGTTTCCTGGGAGAAGTACATTCTGGAAAAGGTTGCTAGGTAAGCAAAATACCAAGACAATGCTTTGTTCATCTTGGAAACAGATATATCAATCCAAAGAATATCATTCCAAGTTTATTTATGAAATAAACTAAACAAATATATTGTTTATATTTAAGAAACATACTTTAAAATACATATTATTTCAAGATTAATTATAGCTATTCAAATATAAAATATCATAAAATTTTGGGATTTATTGCAAACTAAATAAGAAAACAGAATCTTATCCCCAAAATCACTTTGCATTCCCAATTCTAGAGCAAACTAAACATGGCCTTAATAATGTGGAAATAGAATAGAAGTAAAACTGACCTGTAACTATGGCATGGCTTACAATTTTCGATGAATCTTGAGACATTTGAGTAATACGAAACCCTGATCAACAAAATATGGACATAACATCAGTCTAATGCCTCAAAAATAAAAATAGACTTCAAAAACAGTAAAGCACTAACATTCATGATTTTAATCATTCTCAGCCTTACCATTTAAGCTATCAGATCCCAACAAGAGTTCAGCAGAATGTGCAAGAATCAACAGATGATCATTGCTTCCAACGATGTTGTTTTCATCATTCAGATGGTCTTCATCAAATCGCCTTTCTTTACATAAATAATTTCCTTTGTCCTCCACTATTCTATTGTGAGTATATTGTTCAACATTTTGGCCATGCTTACCTACTTGTTGCTGATATGAAGCACCATGTGACAATGACTTCCACAACTTATGTTGCATATTGGACACTTGAAGCAACCCCGCATCAACCGTTTCACTTAATTCTCCATTTTTTTCACCAAAAACCAAAACTTTCTTCTGCTGTGAAAAGTTTTGAAAGCTTTCTTTATGCTTGATAGTCATCTTCGACAGTTCATGAATCCAGGGCAAAACACTGCTATCTGCCAAAAGAAACAAACCTCTATCATAAAAATTGCTAGAATCTGGCATCCCATTTGCAGACAATTCATTGCACCTTTCAAAAAAAAGCGCACAGAATATAAAAAATAGAAAATAGATTTCAAACACAAAATGTAATGAATGTAAAGAATAATACAGGCATAAGTGCTCACCTTCAATTATAAAAGAGCCAAGAAAGAATTTGACCCCAAATAAAAACAAAATCCACTAGGACATCTCAAAAGATAATGGCATCTTGGTTAATTTTAGAAACATCAAGATACATGGAAACCAGTTCAAAAGGATAAAAATAAGCACATTATAAAGTTTCAACATATATTTTCCAATAAACAGCTGTAGATTTAAATGCAACTGACCTTCGTATACACATGTAGATCAATCACAACTTAAGCAATGCCCAAATCAAGAAACAGTGGCAGAAAATGAAATAGAAATAAAAATAAAAAGTTTGCCATTGCATGGAACAAGAGGACACACCAGTGGTTAATGGGTAAAGAAACAATAGTACTAAGAAAGCATATAATAATAGTAAACAGTAACACCAAAAATTACATACAAAAGAAAAAAGAATGATATTGAGCTTACCAGAAAGTACAAATATTAAATTTTTTTTTTAAAAAAAAAAACTTGGAAACACGCAGCAGAAGCAGCAGGTAATGAAGAGACAAGATGAGCACGAAGAATAAAATAAAAAAATATATATATTACAGGTGAAAGAACCCTAAAAACGAATTCTACGAGTAATGGGTCATCACTTCACTTGCCTTTTCGAGTTAAAAACGCCCTGTGTCGTTGTTTTAAAGTCGTATGTGCTAACGCCCAATTATACTTCGACCTTATTACTGTTAGCGATGTCCATTCACATTACCCAATCATTGGATCACGAAGACGAGAACAAGAAAATCGAAAATATCAAAGGAGTTTCTAAAATGAATGTTAAAAATTTTGTGACATAATAAAAAAATATTTTTGAATAAAAAGATTATTTTTCAACACAAAAATTAAGTGAATTTCATAATAACATAATAAATAATGAGAAAAAATTAATTTTAATAAAGTTTTAAAGAAAAGGAACAAGTGATAAAAAATTTTGTTAAAAATTATATTTTTATATAATTTATAATTTTTTCTGTAATTTTTTAGATAATTTTTATAAATTAAAATTATCTAATATGATAGATAGATTACACACTCAAATAAATTTGTTATTCAAATATTTTAAAATTATACACAAAGAAACTTTATAAAATTTTGAATTATATGCGTAATCTATTAACTCTCTTGTGATAAGTTTCATATTTTATAGGATATTTTTAAAATAAAATTATTTAAAATGATAAATAAATTATGCATTTAAATAAAATTATTATTCATATGTTTTGAAAAAAATTATATAAAATCTTTAGCAATAAAAATTCGTAATAAAATAGTATTAATCACCAATTATACATATTGTTTGTCATTTTTTTTTTTTGTATTCTAAGTATACATATAATTTATGTAAAACTTTTATTATTTCGAATAAATTTTTCAAATTAAAATTACTTAAAGTAATAAATAAAGTATACAACATAATGAAAATATTATCTATATCTCTTGAAAATTTATATAAATAAATATTATATAAAATTCTGAATTATGTGTTTGATTTTTTCAAAAAAAAATATTTTAAGTATTATAGATTTTTTTTCAAAAAAAAACATATTTTAAGTATTATATGTATAAAAAATAGTGACAACAAAATTATAAAATTTAGTTTTAATAGAAAAAATGGACTAGGGAATAGGAATAGATAGAGATTATTAGCTCTTCTTTCATGCTTTTTAACTCATTATAAAACCTAAGCAAGACACGTACATATATCGTTGAAAATTAAAGTGCATTCTGTAAAAAATGAGAATTTCAAATTCGATTTTTTCTATCTATTTTTATAGTGGAAGTTATTAAAAGATAAGAGTTATTTTTTATTGTGTAGTTTATAATATTATTCAACCTATTAAGTCTCCTATAAATAAGAAAAAAAATAAAACCTAAGCAAGCAATTTATTCAGAAGATGTATTATGAGAAAAAACATTGATCAGAGAAAAGGCATCGTAAAAAAGATTGTTGATTGGATTTCTTATTAAATTGAAATAATGAAAGATTTCTAATAATCTAGTTCCCTGTCTCAATTAGTTGTCACTTATAATTTTATAATTTTTCATATTATTTATGAAATTATATTTAATGATTTAATAATTCACTGTTTATAATATATTTTATATTTATACTCTTAATTTTATTTAATGAAAAACAAATATATTTTACTAGTTTATTAATCAATAAAAATAAACTAAATTTTTAATTATAATTAATAAAAATGAACATATGTATTAAGACATCTAAAAAAACAATGAATAACTTTTTGACAGAAAGAGTATTATAATACCTGAAAGAATCAATATTTGGAGAAAACTTAGTTTGATAGTTTTTCTAACTTTGATTTCAAACGGTTGGAATAGTCTTTCTATAATTTGTATTTGAATTTTTTTACATAATCTAATCATTTTTTCTATTATTAAAAGACTAAATTAAATAAGAAAAATTACAGTTTTATAACTTTTTATTGATTCCTAAACTAATTCAAAATATTTTTATTGTTGTGGAAGAGTAAATATGATTACTCACAAAGGGGTCAATTTAATAAGGAAAATAACAATAATAACATCTAAAAATTTAATAAGGAAAATAATAGTTGTAGCCTCTGACATCATGTGAACAAGGAAGTCACTCTAAAAATTTAATAAGGAAAATAGCAGTTGTAGCCTGTGACGATACGAACAATAACGTCGCTCTAAATATTTTTTTTAAAAAAAATTTGTTGGGTTATTTTACTTTGTTTACTTGTTTTATTTATTTTATTTCTCTTTTATAAATTTTGTTTAAATTTATTGCATCATCTCTTTTTATAGAAATTCTTATATTTTTTTAAGAGTTTTTATGGTTTAAAATTAAAATTTTAATAATATAATCCTTAAATTTATTTTAATATATTATTTAAATTTCAGTATATATCACACTATAATATCATAAATGATATAAATATTCATAATTGATAAAAATATAGAATTATCAAAAAATATTAATGGTGAAAAATAGTCCTGATCGCAAAGGTATCAATATGTCATTATTAATAGTGTTGAAAATTAAATTTACATTAGTCACAAACTCACGCATTGTGTGAAATTGTTATAATAATAAACTTTTAATAAATTTAATATTTAATTTTATTAAATAATTAGTTAAGTAATTGAATAGTTAATTATTATTTTATAATTATTATTATCTAACAAATACAAATAATAAAATAAACTTTTTAAAATTTATAATCATATATAGAGATACTATTGTAATAAAATATTATTTGTTAATTTATATTTTTAATCTTATGTGATATATTTTTAGAGAAAAGATATTAAATTTAAATAAAATAATTATTGACAATTAATTAAATAAAATAATATTAAGTATTTCATAATAAAAACTAAAATTAACAAATAATTGTAAACTATATACACATATGTGAAGTAATTATAATAAAAAAATATCTATTGATTCATAGTTTCAATTTTATATGATATAATTTTAATTGAACAAATAATAATAATAATATTAAGTATTTCATGATAAAAAATAAAATTAATGGATGATTGCAAATTATATATGCATATATGAGGTAATTATAACAAATAATTGTCTATTGATTCATATTTCTAATTTTATATGATATAGTTTTAAGAGAAAATATATTAAAATTAAATAAAATAATTTTTTATAATTTTTTACACTGTGCTAGTCATTATATACTTGTAATTTTAAATAATCAGTAAAATAAATTTAAATTTTAAATAATCAGTAAAATAAATTTAAATTTTAACTTTCTATTTAGAATTTTTATTTTTTAGATTTTCTAATTTCTATTTAGGAGTTAAAAAAGATTTATTTTGAATTTTTTTAAATTTTTCATTTAGAAGGTTTTTTATATGATAATTAATTTTTTAATTAAAATTTTTTTGATATAATAATTTTTTATGAAATAACATAAAATAATGGCGCATAATTGTATTATAAATAAATATGAAAGGACCAAGTTTTTTTCTCATTTTTTTTAAACATTAAATCTCAATTTTCTCTTTCATTTTGATGATAAAATTTTTAATTGGTTTAATTTATAATAAAATTAAAATATTGTTATATTAAACCAATGAAAAAATCATGAAAAAACAAATTATAGGAAGGGGAAAAAGATAAGGTGAATGTATATGGCCCGATTTATATTTTTACCAATGAACAAACTGGTTATAATCACTTATCCATGGTTTCCTTCCTCAACCTCCTAACTCAGAAACTATCCATAGTCCATTGATGGTATGGGCACCCAATTCATCTTCACCACAAAGTCCATTGTCCCTTCTTCCCAAAAGCGCCTCTCTTCAACTGCTCAAGCAAATCCAAGCCTTTTCCACCAAAAGCCACCTCCAAAACGAGACCCACATCCTAACCAACCCCATCAATTCTTGCACATCAAATCCTACCCCTTCTTCCATGATGGACGCCCACCAATTGTTGGACAAAATTCCCCAACTGGACATCATCCTCTATAACAGCATGGCTCGTGGCTATTCTCGATCCAAGACCTCATTCAAAGCCATTCCTCTCTTTATTGAGGCTCTAAATTCAGGTCTTTTACCGGATGATTATACTTTTCCCACTCTGCTCAAAGCTTGTGCCTGTTCTAATTCATTTCAAGAAGATAAACAATTGCATGTCCTTGTCATCAAACTTGGATTAAGTAACGACAGTTACATATTTCCGACGCTTATAAATATGTATACCGAGTGTAATGATGTGGATGGTGCTCGACGAGTGTTTGATAAGATAGTGGAACAATGTGTTGTTTCGTACAATGCAATCATAATGGGTTATGCTCGAAGTAGCAGGCCTAATGAGGCATTGGCATTGTTTCGAGAATTGTAGGCGAAGAAACTTCAGCCAACTGATTCTTATACTATGTTTGGATGAATGATTTGCAATGGATTAAAATAGTTATTAATGAAATGAAATAGAATAGATTAAATTAGTTTGAAAAGAAAGTGTTAAATTATATTTATGTTTGAAATGGTAGAAATGGAAAAGAATGATTTGAAATTAATTTTATTTGTTTGCACTAGAATGAAATGAAAAGTTAACTTAAAAATTGACAAAAATACCCTTTTATATATAAATATAGTTTTCTTTTATTTTTTATTTATCAAATATTGAATATTAAAAATTGAAATTTGTTTTTATTATTCAAAAATTACATTTTATTTTTATTCACAAAGAATATGATTAATTAATTTTTTATAATTTTTAATAAAAATTAAATATAAATAGTTTGAAAAGTAAATAGAGGGCAAATGTATAATTTCTCTATCTAAAACAACATGAATAAGTGCAAACACTCCAATTTGGGGTGTTTGCAGTTTATTAGTTTCGAAGGGTTTGGAAGGGTTTACCAAACCCTTCCATTCCATTCCATAAATATGTCAAGCAGAATGTTTTCATAAATATGTCAAAGTGGACACTGCACTTATAGATATGTATGCAAACTGGAAGTTTGGGTAATGCCATTTCTGTGTTTGAAAGCATGAGTGAAGGAGACACACGGGCTTAGTCAGCAATGATTGTTGCCTATGCAACCCATGGACAGGGTCATATGCTCTATCTATGTTTGAATCAATGGGAAAGGCAAAAATGCGACCAGATGAAATTACATTTTTAGGTTTGTTGTATGCATGTAGTCATACTGGATTAGTAGAGGAAGGTCGCCAGTACTTTTATAGTATGAGCAATGCATATGGGATCATTCCTGGAATCAAACATTAAGGGTATACAGTGGATTTGCCAGGTCGAGCTGGCCGCTTAGAGGAAGCTTATAAGTTCATAGATGAATTGCCAGTAAAGCCTGCGCCCATACTTTGGCGAACCTTATTATCTGCTTGTGGAAAGTCAGGGCAATTTAGAACTAGGGAAGCAGGTGATTGAACGAATTTCGAACTAGATGATTCTCATGGTGGAGATTATGTGATTTTATCAAACTTGTGCGCAAGAGCTAAGAGATGGGAAGATGTTGATTCTTTAAGAAAATTGATGATTGATAGAGGGGCAGTAAAGGTTCCTGGGTGCAGCTCCATAGAGGTGAAAAGTGTAGTATATGAATTATTCTCTGGGGAAGGAGTGCAATGGGTTTCTACAGCTTTGCATCGGGTACTTGATGGGTTGGTGAAGGAATTAAAATTGGTTGGTTATGTACCTGATGCTTCTTTAGTGTTTCATGCTGACTTGGGTGATGAAGAGAAAGAAATTGCTCTTAGGTAATATAGTGAGAAATTATCAACTGCGTTTGGCCTACTTAACACTCCACCTGGGACAACAATTTGAGTGGTGAAGAATCTTAGAGTTTGTGAGGATTGCCATTCTGCTGTTAAACTTATATCATCAATATTTGATAGGCAAATTATTCTTAGAGATGTCCAACGATTCCATCATTTCAAAGATGTAAAATGCTCTTGTGAGGATTACTGGTAAATTTGCCAACTGAAATTCCTCATTGTTTCTGGACATCTGCATCATCATTAGCCTCTTCACAACACTTCTTCTTGCAAGCTGCAACCTGTGTGAGGATTGATGTTACATTTCCTATAGAATCTCCAATTCTTCAGTCATTTAGAGCGGGGAAGACCAAGCAATGTTGGTTGCCTTAGTGCTTCTGTGACTCTGTCAGGTTTATCTCTTATGCACTTGGACCTTTGATGCACAGCAGGAGGTATGAATCGTTATTTTTTGTTTTTTTATCTTTTCACTTGCCATAGAAGGAAATGCATTTGTGTCTTCATGGGCTTAACCTAGGAATCAGCAACTTTTGGTGGGCCAAAATGTAATTCAGGTATCAATTTTGCACAAATAATTTTCTTTCAAATCCATTGACTTCTTGTATTATTTTAACTAAAGCTTTGTTAGTGAAGTTATCAGTCTTTGGCTCTGGTTAATTCCCAAGGGTTGAATGATATCGCTTGGTGCTTTTATTCTGAATTGTGGTCTTATTTTCCAAATACATTGTAAAGCTTGGTTCTCCTCGTCAGTGATTGGTGGTTCCTGGTATGATCTTTAATTTGCTTCCTTTTTTGTCTTTCCTCTGTTAGAACATTTAGATCTAAATGCTGACTCTTAGTCTTCAGTGTTTAATGACCAATTTCATCAGGGTTACCATTTCAATTTTGTTAGATTGAGCAAGTTGTCTTTATTTTCATCATATGTTTGCATCTATTCCTATGGCTTGAACATTGTCGAGCACTATTTTCTCAAATAGGAATTGAGTGCCAGGGTTCAAGCTCCCTTCTTTAGAGGATTGTGATATGCCTCCCATTATCCCATTTATATTCATTCAAGTAATAAACTTGTGCCTTGTTACCAATTTGATTTAAACCTGTGATAAAATTTATGTAGTTTGACCATCCATGTGAATATATGTTGATGTGAATGTCATTTTTTTTCTCGGCGTCAGGTGGTTAGATTGCTCCATAGTTGTCACAACTCTTAGTTGTTAGTTAGTAGGGAAGTGAGATTATTTTCAGCCCATAAAGGGCACCTATGCTTTTGGTAGGATTTGAGCTTGGAACAATTTAGGTCCCAGGACATTACTCTTTATCACTAGGGCAAGGATCATTTGATGTTTGAAGCCAGAAATTTGATATTGTTTAATCAAAAAAGTTTTTTTTTTCTATTTTTGAATCATTCAATCATACCTCAAAAAAACAACTGAAAGAAATTAGGCTTTGCTTGATCATTTACAGCTAGTATGGCAGTATGGGGATGAATGTATGTAGAAGAAAAACTTCATAGTTGACTGATAGTGAAGTTGAGAGGGAAAATATGCGACCAAGTGTCGGCAGAGTAGGTTTAATGAGAATGCTAGGGACAAGTGGTAGTAAAAATCTTATTCATTGACTTATAGCTAACAAGGCAAAGATAGTGGAGGCTGGAGAAGTAACCAAATCAAGTTTGTGCTCCTTTTGCATGGATGGAACTGTACACATCTTAAACAGCAAAAATTATCGGGAACTAGAGCTGATTACTGGGGAAAAATAGTTGATTCAATTGATATTTTTTGAGTAATTTCATTAGTTAAAAGTTTAGGTTTCAGTTTTAAAATTCTAGAGCTAGGGAGCATGTTTGGCATTATTATTCTGAAAATCTTATTTTAGAACAAATATTAAAAGATATTTTTTCTATAAGTGATTATAATTTCTTTTAATATAAGTTTTTATAAAAAATAAATTTTATAATTTTTATTCATTAAACGCTTATAGAAAAAAAAAATTCTATATATTTTTTTATAATGTAACCAATACATATATTTTGTATGGGCTGACTTTCTATATTTGTGGATCATGATTTCCAGTGTGAAGGCAAACAGAACAAAAGTTGCCCAATACAAAACTCAATTAAATACGTCTCTCTATTGGTTACAGAAACCCATGTCACACCAAACTGCAACCAAGTCATTTTGACTTGCACGTTGTACCACCATCAACCTACCACGTGTAATATATGTCGAAAAAAAAATGTAAGCTTACTATAATTTGGACACTAATCCTATAATACACCGACCATCTGTGGTTTCTTTAGATGTTTAGTTTTTTAGTTTTTTTTTATGCAATAAGTACTAGTAGTTCCTAATTTTTTATTTAGATATTTAGTTTAATAATTAAGTGTCTATCTTATATAAAAAAAAATAAAAATAAATTTAAGTTTCACACTCCAAAGAAATAATTTGATTGAAAGAATACTGCTGTGTTGGTTGATTGTGTCCACATAAAGAGACAAAAACAGTTTCAAGATTTGAAGAACACAATAATGGTTATTGGGCAATGAATCAATATTGTGGTCAGCTTTGATGGTGATAACTAATGATGATGAAAATCCATGTACAGAGAACAAGGGATAGCCGACATGATATATGACGATAATGAGAAAATTGGTTACACGCGTAAATAATGGCATGTATAATGGATTTGGTAAGATTGGCAATTAGCATATGCTGCCTCGGACACTCATATCATTTCCACGACCTTCCTTTTTGGCGTATAAGCACAGCCACAGACATCATTGCACTATCATATGTATCATATATTACTTAAAAAGCTTAACTCACACAAGAAAATGGAATATATATAAAAACCCATAATCTTGAACTTTGGAAAGTTGAGTGAGGGAGGGAAGGGAGAAAGAAAAGATGAAATCTCAGAGTACATTCCTGATCAAGCTTTTGCTGGTGCTATACGCTTGTGTCCTTTGTGCTTCACAAGAATTTGATTTCTTTTACTTTGTTCAACAGGTAGTGAATTAGTTTTTCTGCGCTGGATCAAAATAATTGGATTTGGTTAATTAATTTCCTGTTTATGATTACAGTGGCCAGGATCATACTGTGACACAAAGCAAAGTTGCTGCTACCCAACCAGTGGGAAACCTGCTGCTGATTTTGGAATTCATGGGCTTTGGCCTAATTACAATGACGGGACATACCCATCAAACTGTGATTCTCGTAACCCCTTCAATCAAGCTAAGGTAAAATGATGTTGGAATATCCTATATGAGAGTTTTATTAGATTTAAAAGCATGTTCTAAATAATAATTTAGTGGACACTCAAATTCTATAACATTGCAAAAGGCAAAATTAATCATAAACCGAATGATAAATGTGTATGAGGTTGTAATTTAGATGGCAAGACGGGTCCGTATCAAGAAAGCAAAACCAACCAACCAAACAACCAAAAGAGTTGTGCAAGTAAAGATAAGTGTCAGCCTATTCTCAATTTTCTTTTTCAATTAGAAGCCAGAGAAATTAAAGGGTTTTCTTCTGTTTCTTGAAAAGGAAAAAGAATCCAACTTTTTTGGTCTGTCTCTTTCTATCTTTATTATTTTATTGGGTAATTTTTCCTTTATATATCATGTTGTGTCTCTTTTTCTGTTATGGAATAAGGGTAATATTTCATCCACCAAATTCACCTAATAAATTTATAAGTGAATAGAGAGTGAAAGATTGTACTGTAAAACCACACTATAGTTGATTCCCAGGAAAAATTGGAGGGGTCACAAGTGGTCCCACTTAAAACTCAATCTCCTTAGACAGAATCACCCTAATGGTAATTTAACAGCACAATATATCACTACAATTATACCCTACAAAATAGCTATTGAAAATAAAGACAAAATAAGAACACCAGAATTTAACGAGGTTCGGCCAATTATGCCTACGTCCTCGGACACTACCAAAATTATATTTCATTAAGAAATGAACTACAAAGTGAAATATTACAAAAGATGGAGAAATATTGAAAATTTCCTAAGAGATGAGTAGACAATTTTGGAATTATTAAACTAAAGAAATTAAGGCTCTATTTATAATAAAACAACCTCCCACCCTTTTAGTCTATTTTCGATGTGGGATATCAAATGAGCCACCATAATTCAACATTTTCAACTGAACTGCTTTAATGGTCTGTTGAGGAGAACTCTTTTTGCTACTCTTTCTTCACACTTTCTAATCTTTATTTAATTCCTCAAAAGTCTTCCATAAATTATTTGAACTATCTGTTATAACACTATTTTGTTATCTAATTTTAGCTATATAATGAAACAACGATGATTCTGTTAGTAAGCATTTAGTTTAATAGCCTGTAAGATGATGAGCTCGAAGTCAATTATTTTTTTTAAAAAAAAGTAATAAGCAATTTAAATAATGTTAATAATTTCATATTGTTATCTCGCATGTATTTTCTTGTCTATTTTGATTCAAATTATCTGTACATGTATGTAGATTGGAGACCTAACCAGCAGCATGATGAAGAATTGGCCAACACTAGCTTGTCCAAGCGGTACTGGAGTGAGCTTTTGGTCACATGAGTGGGAAAAGCATGGAACATGCTCTGAATCAGTCCTTGACCAACATGGCTACTTCAAGGTAGCACTTGACTTGAAGAAGCAAGTAAATCTACTCCAGGTCTAACTGATGCAGGTAAATCTTCATTTATGTACATTTTTTTTAAAAAAAAAGGGTTAATTAAATAAAATCAATTAAATGGAACAGGAATACAGCCAAATGATGATACATACAGCTTGAGCAGCATAAGGAGTGCAATACAACAAGGAATAGGGTATACTCCATGGATTGAACCTTCAGGCAACAATAAGGAGTATACCCTAATACAATAAGGAGTGCAATACTGATACTTCAGGCAACAGTCAGCTTTACCAAGTTTACTTATGTGTGGAGACTTCTGGATTAAACCTAATTGAATGTCCTGTGTTTCCAAAGGGAAAAAAATGTGGTTCACAGATTCAGTTCCCTTCATTTTAAGATGAAGATGTAGCCAGTGTGCACCAAAATTGATACCATTGCTTTCCCTTCAGTTTGGTTAGTTAATTGTGCGTTAATTACAGTCTTTATGTGACAATTGTAGTCATATCCTATCCTATACCTATTCCTATTCCTATTCCTGGTGGCAATAAAATCATTAATTAAAAAATGTCTATGCTTTATTCACGTGGTAGATGAGATAATTACTTATATTAATTACTAGAAGTTTTTTTTTAATTCCTTAATGCTTAAAAAAGGTTAATAAGAGATTATCCTGCCGAATATAACAATACACCAAAGCGATTATTTTATGAGGACCGATCAAAATGCATAGTGAAGGAAAACAAGCTATAGCATAATTCGTTAGTACGGGCAGGCACATGCGTTTCCCGTAAGGATAACATGTTAACAAGAAATTAATGGCTTATAACTTCAAAGATGCATTCAAATTAAGCAGCTTATCAACCCTGCATATTATAATATTTGCCAATTAATTAATTATCTGTCTCATAAAACAACTCAAATGAGTGAACATCCAGGAGAATTGTTCTAAAGTTTGATACGGTCGTAAGCAATGTTTTTAAAACTAAAATGATCAGTAAGTAGGTCTGCATCTACAATATATGTTGAGTCTTAGAGGAAACTTTCACAAGTTCTTTTTGTCTTATTAGTCTCCATCATCAGCTTTATCAATCTGAAAGCAATTCCAAGAGTCATGCTTAATATCCACCTAACATTTTCATGTCTAACTAAAAGATTGAGACGAAGTCTTTACCATTTGTTGCCCTGTCATTATCATCAATAACTCGATGATTTTATTAGCTTAAAATTCAATTGATGATCTGCAATGTATTTTAAGGTAGATGCATGAGAAGTTTGTCTACCTATAATTAAAGCAAGTTTTCATATTTATATTCTTATTAGCTAAAATAATTTATATATTCATATAAGTTGGCTCGAGCAGTAAGAAAATATATGCTCTTTCGAACTTCTTGTATATATGTATCTATACGATAAAATGACCTTAAAAGTTTAATGTTATATTTTAGAAGCAATGACATTATTAGTTTAGCGATATTATATATTTTCAAGATTTTAACAATCCCATTTGTCCAAATATTTTCAAATAAAAAAAAAAAGCAATAATTCACAACCACTCTATAATAGACATCAAATGTAGCATAAAGTAAGACCATCAAGTTTTGCCAGCTTACATTACTTGGACGACAAACCAAACACCACACCAGTTTTATTATCCACATTACACATTCCATTATTAGTCAAGTCAGGTTGGCTAAAAAAAATAATGCATCCACTAAGTACTAATTAACTTTGATATTAGAAATCAAACACGTGAATGAAAAGATCACAACTCATGATAATAGTCTGATTATAATTAGGTGATACGCATTGCACATAGCAACATGACAATATTCTGATTATAATATCTAAATTTGAGAGGATTATTAATAATTAAATTTTGATAAACTACTATATTGTAAGAAAAACACGAAGTAATTAACATCCATTTAGAGAAAGAGACTGTTGATAAAAAAAATGTAATAAAAAAAATAGATGAAGAGGCATATTCTGTCTTGGATATTCTGTTCATTACCATTCTAGTTTCGCTATATATATAAGCATAATACCAATCCAACCACCTACAATAATCTTATATCGTTATTAGCCAACCAACCCTACATATACATAAAGAGTTTGTTAGCATCTACGTACCAAAATAATCATTCAAAATGAAGCCAAACTTTCCAATCTTTATCAAGCTTTTCATCATACAATACCTTTCAGTTCTTTGCCATTCTCAAGATTTTGATTTCTTCTACTTCGTCCAACAGGTATACATATCATGAGCACATACGGTTTAATTATTATTTGCTTTTGGATCTTAAAGATATTATATGATTCGTTATTTTCTGCAGCTGTTGTTCTAGTACTTTTACGTATAATTTTTTCTTAATGTTCATTGATCATGTAATGGTACAGTGGCCAGGATCGTACTGTGACACAAGACATAGTTGTTGCTATCCAAAGACGGGAAAACCTGCAGCTGATTTTGCCATTCATGGACTTTGGCCAAATTATAATAATGGAGGCTACCCATCAAACTGTGATCCTGATAGCGAATTTGATAAATCCCAGGTGATTAATCTCCTTGTATGATCTTACATATAGATGATTTTGGAATTGTTGTTTCGAGTTAGATCATTATCGTTGTTAACACCACAATTTCGTTAGTTATTTGGTTTTCAAAAGCCCAGGCATTGCTATATAGCTAGTTATCGTTTTAGTTAGACGACATCGATGATAAAATTGTCACGTAATTAATAATTAATTAACAATAAACTAATTAATTTATTTATTTTAGTTGTTAAAAAACAACTGGGTAATTAATTTAATGAACTGTCTTTATTAGAACTAATTACCAGAAAATGTTATCGTGGTAAATCGTGATGAAATAAAATAATGCTATTTTCCCAAAGAATAATTGCTAACCCTACTTTTGTCACTCACCCCATTCGCTGTAGGCAAAGCAAAGCATCTCCTTAACATTATTAATTGTTTATTTCAAGAATTTGATTATTGAATAAATGAGATCATATGCATGAATTTCAGTTGAAGTCAAATTAATCGAAAAAAATTATAATTTTCTCTAGAAAGTAATTATAAATAATATATGTTCAGATCTCAGACTTGATAACAAGTTTAGAAAAGAATTGGCCAACACTAGCTTGCCCCAGCGGCGATGGTACCAAGTTTTGGACACATGAATGGATGAAGCATGGCACTTGCTCAGAGTCTGAACTTGACCAGCATGATTACTTCGATGCAGCTCTCAAGTTGAAGGAGAAACTAAACCTTTTCCAAGTTCTCACTGATGCAGGTATAATTTTAATACAGGACAGACATTTTATTTTTGGATAAATTCTATCCACTGGACAATTTAAATAAATAAATCATATAGTATTTACGTATTTAGAAAAAGGTTATAACAATAATTCTAACAGATAATTATTGATATATTTTTTAATTATTTTATTGACTTTATTGAAATTAATATGTTCTTATTATGTGTTCAAGCTTTATAAATTATTTTTAAAATTTAATTGATTCTCTATGTTATTATGTGTAACGCAGGAATTAGACCGGACGATGAATTTTATGAATTAGAGAGCATTGAGGAAGCTATAAAAGATGGTACAGGTTATGCACCAGGCATAGAGTGCAATAGGGATGGATCCAGAAATAGCCAGCTCTACCAGATTTACATGTGTGTTGACACTTCAGGATCAGGGCTCATCGAATGTCCAGTGCGACCAAGAGGGAGTTGTCCAACTCGAGTTCAGTTTCCCAAGTTTTAGAATCGAATATCTTTACTGATTAGTATTGCGTATTCATTGATGTTGCCAAAAAAAAGGGATAATAATGGCCTTGAGAAGCCAGCAACATCTAACTATTTAGTTAGCAATCAATGGATACTTTAAAATCTCTCAAGTTTGAGTTTACTTGTTTTTATTTTATTTAAAATTTGGTGGTCCACGTTTATACGTTATGATCTCGTCAATGGGAGATACTCTATAATTTGATGCTTGCAAGTTTGAGTTTTATTTGTTTTATTTTTAGAATTGTTGTTGTTATAATTTAAGATTGGTGGTGGGACAATTATTTCTTATAATAATCTCATCCACAAAGAATTGGGGAAAAGCTTTAACTTTTGATCCTAATGTAGATATAGTCTCCATCTTCTACATATGTATAGAAAGTTAGAAACAACAAACCCGAATTATCTTTCCGCAAACTAAATATTTTAGTCTCATGATCTCGATCTCAAATCTCTCTTATCACTATGTCAAAACCATATTAGCATGAGATAATTTACTTAGTGTTCCATTTTACAAACCTTTATGATACATTAGTCAATAACATTTATTCACAAAAACATTGATAATGATAATAATAATAATAATATATCGTTGGGAAAAATACCTCATTCACACTCACAGATTTGAGTAAAATTTAGTGAATCACACATATAAAGCAAAAAAATTAAATATCAACAAAAAAAAACACAAAATTTTTTACATGATTCAGTTTCTTACCTACATTTATGGTAACTTATTATCTCATGATAAATATAATTGTTGTACAAAAAAAATTATAAACTCTTTCACAAATATAATTTTTAGACAAATAAAATTATGAACTCTCATAAATTTGAAGACTCTCATAGCTTTCACACGGTGCCTCTCACCGTCAGATTCTTCACATTTTCTCTGAATAGGACGGATGAATTTCTCTGCAATGACTATTTATAGCTATATCTTATTGGAATAAAATGTAATTCCTTATGTTTATTAACCTGCAAACCAGAATAAACTGTTTGTGCTTCAAACTTGACAGTAAATCTTTTTCTTTTCTTTTTTTTTTTCCTTTTAGCAAAATTTATGTGCTCCACATATCGGAGACCACACTCAACATATATGACTGATTTTACAAAACAATATTAAGAGAAGAATTTGATAAGAGAAAATTGAAAGACATACATTATTTGAATTTACAATTTAGAACAAAGTAATAATAAAGTCAGGTTCGAAATCGTTATTTTCTCCTGTTCAAAGTCCTTTAACATAAATTTCAAACCTACTATGGGCTCTTTCCGCAAAAAAAAAAAAAAAAAAAAAAAAAGGCCAGTATGGGCTTAGCATTTGCTGGGCTAAGCGGTTCTAATGCTAAACTGAACACATTACTCCGCGACGGAACTGGAAGCTTGCGGCAGAATTGGGCCATATTTGTTTAACTGTTGGATTGGATGGAATTTTCCCCCCTATTGCTCGTTTAAATTGTGTGTTTGCATTTCTATTAAATGTTATTACAGCAAAAGCCACTTATATCAGTATTTATATTCACGATAATTTTTTTAATTATTTTTTATATAAATGTCATTTCATTAATATAATAAATATTATCTAAATATATGTTTTAAAAAATTCCTATTTTTCAATGCAACTTAAAAAATATATAGATAATAATTCACTTAATTTTTTCATACAATCTTAAACAACATAATCAAATTAATTAATTTTCCTACAAAATTATTTAATTTTTCTATGCAACCTTAAAAAAATACAATCACTTAATTTTTACAAATTTCTATTTTTATTTTTAGTTGTTGGTAATTTTTTATCTATGTCAACTTTTTTTTTTTAATTCACTAAAATTCAACTAATTATAGCACTGAATATTTACTCGATATGGATATTTTTTTAATGAAATTTATCAATTTGAATTATATATCAAGTGAATTTATTTTTATAATTATGCAAAATGCGAATATAAACTAGTGATGTTACTAAATGTTATTGGGACTTAAACTAATGATTTTCCTTTATTATCTAATTTTTTATTGGTGAAAACTATTTATGTTTTATTGATAATTAATCATTTTAACTTTGTAAACAGATTCAAATATGCAATATTTCCTCAAAACGAAAAAAGTAATAGCGTAATCTGAGATTGATTTCCATGTTTTTAGATTAAATATCAGACCTGAAAATGATTAAAAAAAATTAATAAACAAAGCTTTAAAATTTGGGTTTAAAAAACTTAAAATCGATTAATTGAGTCAATTTAAATCAAGATAATTAAATTAAATTTTTATTAAATTAATTCATTGAATTTTTTAATTAATTTAATTTTCTTAAAATGAAATTGAGCGAAAACAAATCCATTCATGCACTATCCATCCATAATTTTTTATAATAATCACACATATAAAGTGAGGAGATAAGCATATAATGATAAATAGGATCATTCTAGGATATCATAACGGCACCCTACCATTTTATAATCGTAACCATTAGATTTGTACCATTCAATATTGATCATTAATTTTTTTTATTAAACAAGTGAGGTTAACATAGGTATTTTATACCTCATTATCAAAACACCACCTTAGTTCCCTATTTGTAAGGTGAAAATTAAGCACATTTTAGCATATAGGGTAAGGAAAAGTTTTATAGTTCTAGTTTTGCTCTCAAAAGTATTTTATGATTAAAAACTCATGAAAATGTAGGGAAATCAGGTAATGAATGAATAAACTCCTGTTTGCTCCCACTGATACAAATTTGGCAACCAAGATATTGGCATTCCAAGGATAAATAAACTTGTTTCTCCAAAAGCAAATAATACTTTGTAATGCATTCTCAAAAAAGGGAGAAGAAACAAATTTATAATAGGTGTTTTCACATATATTCCTCTACACAAATTAGAATACCATAATTAGTTGCAACATTTGCATGCATCATGGTTTTCAGAATCGGACCGGAAGGTTGATCGAATCGGTAAAATCAAAAAATCGATCAATGGTCCAATTCGGTTCAATGTAAAAAACCACTCCCCTAAAAAATCCATCAAAATCGATCAAACTTAGGAAAATCGACAAAATCGAAACCACGTAAAAACAGTCAACTTAAGTTTTTATTGTTTTTGTGAAAAAATTTAAATTTTTTTAAAAACTTACACTATTTTACATAAATTTTAAAAACTATTTTGTATTTTTTATCATATTATATATATATATATATATATATATATGAATTTATTAATATTTTTAAAGAAAAAAAATAAAAATTTTATTGAACCAAATCGATCGAACTGAAAACTGGTCAGCCGACTAATTTAGTCTCCGATCCGGTTTTTAAAAAATTGGCATACATAGAAAACTATAGAGTTGTCAATTCTCATTGATCCAGTTCGTGGTCCAACCCAATCACAAAACGATAAGTAAACAATATTGAAAAATTACACTATAAAATACTTATGTTAACCTCACTTGTTTAATCAAAAAAATTAATGGTCAGGATTAAATGATACATATTCAATTATTAAAATTATAAAATGATAAAATATCATAATGACACCTAAAATTACCCGATAAAATAATAAATCATTTGGTGAGGTTGATGTACTTCCAATTAGGAATGCAATGGAGCGGAGACGGATTTTTCATTGCAGTCTGCACTTTCCTCTCATTTTCACTTGCGGAGAATTCCAACGTGATAATTTTTTATTTTTATCTTTTTTAAAACATTTTTAAAAATAAACTCAATTAAATTATACAATAAAAATATTTTACATTATGAATTAATATATATATAATTATAAATATAATGTATATTTAATAAATACTAAATATATATTTAATTACTATAAAAATTAAAAATATATGTTTTTTTGAGTGTTGGTAGAATCTTATTCAAAAATCTCACAAAGACTTGCGGGGTGGAGATGTAATCTCCACTCTTAACCCGTGAAATTCCCTTTTCTATTAAGGCAGCTACAAATCGTTACTCCGTTATCATCCCTACTTCCAAAGTTATAACAAGATAGATTCTAGATTGATGTAATTACTACCATAACTTGATGCGACAACTTATATATTTAATTACTATAAAAATTAAAAATATATGTTTTTTTGAGTGCTGCTAGAATCTTATTCGAAAATCTCAAAAAAACTCGTGGGGTGGAGATATAATCTCCACTCTTAACCCATGAAATTCCCTTTTCTATCGAGGCGGCCGAAAATCGTCACTCCGTTATATCTCTACTTCCAAATTACTACCATAACTAGATGCGACATCTTCTCTAACCCTACAAGTCCTTTATTGGACCACTAAACATACAAATGAAATGGAATTATTTATAACGTCCACAATGCCTAACTTAACGTATGATTATGTATTATTTTCTACAATTATAAGTTTCTAATTTATGTAAAAGAAAAGTCAGGTATTTGAACAAGTGGAATATATACAACAAAACTTGGAATTGAAGTGCCATAGTGAAAGGGAAATTGAAATAAAGAAACAACTGAAGATTGCTTTCAAATATGTACAACTTAGGCCTACCATCCAAACGGTTGAACTACGCGTTTCCCATTTATGAAGCTGAGCTTTGGTCTTCCCTCATAAATGACTAATTAATTAATGTCTTAAACGTGGAAAGCTGACCATTGAAATTTTCCATTTACAGACACATTTTATAAATTATGAATAAAGTCAATTTCATTTGGCGTGAGTTGTATTGTCCTTTTCATTCTCAAGTGCGTTTTTTGCCCAAGTTTTTAACAAATCTCTTTCCTCCCCTCCCTTTATTTTTCTCTTATAGAGACTACATATTTTGAGTTTTTAAAACTGTCATCCACGAGATTTTATCAACAGTAGCTCCCTCATTGCTATGTTTATTAGTTTTTTTTAAATAAAGTTTCTCTTTTTATTGGTTTTTAAGTGTCTTTTTAAAATTTTTTTTGAAGGAAAACAAGTAAGTTTTTCTAATTTATTGCTAGATTTAGAGATTTAGATCATTTGTGATTTATTCTATTTTTCTTACCTGGTTTATGTAAGTTTGTTTGTCTTTTTATTATAATTATAATAATAAAGTCCATACCCGCAGATCTAGTTTTGTTAATTTTACTTTTTGAATTTTGACAATTCTTTTTATTTTTTCTTTATGGAAACATGAGTCTTCTTTTTATGGGAGTATGAATGGATTTTCTTTCTGAAATATTTTAGTTATTGCTATATGAAAGTTTAAGCATTTTTAATGTATAGTTTATAATTATTTTTCTTTCAAATAAACTCACTCAAATTTATATGTGGTCGAATTAATCACAAAAAGCATGAAATATGATCAAATTAATTATGGAATGAAGCGTGCTTTCTGCAGTACAAATTATCAAGTTTTGTCGGTATTATTGGAGATCTTTTGAGGAAGCTACAACAAATATATTATTGTACTTTTTTATTGTACTAACTTATACATATGTATAAAAATATACTGATTTTAATATATGAATAAAGATTCATATTTTTTTTCTAAAAAAATATGTATTTTACCAGTCCTTTTTTTTTTAGTTAAAGCTCCACATGTCTTCTTCCTTTAAAAAAGATTAAAAAAAAATACAATCCTTTGATTACTCAAGTAAAACAAGCCAATGTTTTAGATAACACAGTAAATCAGTAAATTATTCAGGCATTGAAATAATAACAAATAGTAATTATATATTTAAAAGAACTTTAATTATTAGACACAACATGTAAAATATTCGCAATAATTTTAAAATTCTTTTAATAATATGAAGTCTAAATGTATAATATATCTATTTTATACTTTTTATTTTAAATATTTATTCGAATGAATCTCATAGTACTATTTTAATAATTATTGAAACAAAGGAGAAAAAGAAAGAGAGATAAATCTAATTAACAAAAAAAAAATTATACTCTCTCTATCCAAATATTATAGGTCATATTTTCTTTTTTTATAAGTCTTAAAAATATGTCACTTTTCATATTTAGATGTTGATTTAATTATAAATTATTAACTTTATCCATTCATTAATTATCAAATATATCTACACTAATAGTTAAACTTTTTTTAATTATTTTGAATAGCAATTTACTATACATCTTTTTTGATATTTTAATAATCTGTAATTAATGAGATTTTACATCAAGAATAAAAAGTTATCTTTATATAGTTTCTTTTTTTTTCAAGAACCTATTGTTTCTTTAAGAAAACACAATAAATAGTATCAAAGGCCATTTTAATAAAAAATAATTACTAATTAATAAAATCTAACGTTCTTAATCACTGTGAAAAAAACTGGCCTATAATATTGAGATGGAGAAAATAATTAACTTGCTTAATGAAATAATCAACTCTGTTCTTTCCATTTATTCTTTAAAAGGGAAAAAGAAAAAACATCCCATTTAATTAAAACAGTGTCATGATTCACCTTAACCAACATTATTAAACCAAACCCCCAACAGCCCGACCCAACTTCTAAGGTATGTTAATAAAGGCAAAGTAGTCAAATCCAACTTCAGTGAAAACAAGGCCTTCTTTTTGGAATCTAATACCGTTCAGATGGGCGATCCTTTTGCCCGCCGAATTCGCCCCTATTCCCACTTAAACATGAAAAATCAGCAGTGAAATTTCGCTTCCACCTCCACCAAGACACATATGGTGAGTTAATCCGTGTCACGCCAACAAATATTCTTGTAGATAATGCATTCCGGTAGAATCAGAGAAGAGATACTGAGAGAGTCATGACCAATTAGGTCGTTTTCAGCCAAAGTGATAACTGATTTGATCGTCAAGGAGCGCTACTCAACTCCTCATCACATCATCTTCAATCTCACAATACCCCTGCAAACATGTGAGCATCAAAATATCATATAGAGGAGAGATAATATTATGTGTCTATTACTCTGTCCCTTTCAATAGTAGAGGCTAATTTTTCTATACAATGATTAAGAAAATTATATTTAATCAGTTGATATTCTCTCTGTCACAAATTATATATTATTTTATAGAGAAATTTTATGCAATTATTTGTGAACATTAATTACTTTTTTCAATTATATGTTGTCTCTTTTTTATAATAATTATTTTGTGTTAAAGTGTATAATAATTTATAAAAATAATTAATTAATAATAACATAGCTTTTTATTTATGTAATAATATTTATTAAATATTATCTTTAATACATATTAAAAAACTGTAAATGACATTTATTATATGACAGAGGGAGTAATCACTGTTTTTAAATCAAATATCTTTGATACTATTTATTGTACTTTCTTGAAAAAAATAATAAGTTCTTGGAAAAAAAAGAAAAGACTATATAAAGATAATTTTTCATTCTTTATATAAAATCTTATTAATCACTGAATACATTGAAATATCACAAAATATATATAAAAAAAATTGCAATTCAACTCAATTAAAAAATTTAATTATTAGTGTAGATATATTTGATGATTAATGAAGGATAAATTTGATAATTTATAATTAAATCAATATAAATATGGAAAGTGATATATTTTTTTAGATTTTTAAAAAATGATATGAACAGATATAATATTATTTTATAGAGTTGAAAAAGATGAGAAGCAAAAAGAATAGATTCTTGTGGGTTTTATAAGGACAAACACAAGGTTGGAAGTTTAATCTTTAATTAAAATATTTTTCTATTTTCAAAGTCGTCCATCTACAAATTCAATTCGAATTTGATTCTAAAATATTGCTTACAATCATTTTCACTTGTTTGGTCCTATTCTCTGTCTCCAGTTCCGATTCCACACTAACCCAATAATAAAAACCGAGTCCCCATGGAAAGCAACAGAACAAATCTGCTAGCACAACTCTGTAAACCACCGCTCATTCCTGTCCCCAAACATCGCCATCGTATTTGCTCTTTCCCTTTCCGTGATGCCTCGGCATGGTACGGGAAATTTTGACATTTCATCCGTCAAATAGGAATCGGAATTACCATATAATATGGTATTCAGCAAATATGAGCTATTTTTCAAATTTTACAATAATTTTATTTTTCATCAAATTTTAATGCGTGACTTAATTTAATTGATTCTTCTGTATATTTACATAATGGAGCTAAAAAAATAGAGATGAGTAATAAGAAGAATTATGGATAATATTATTTCATTACTAGTTGTTATCATTAAATATTTTATATAATTTTTAAATATGAATAATAATTTAGTTTGAGTGTGTGATTTATTTTGTTCTCTAGACAATTTTTATTTTAAAAAATATCAACGGCAATAATAGAATTTAACATAATATAATTAACAAATTATATATGGAGTTTAAAATTTTACACGAATTTCCTTTTATATGTAATTCTAAAACATCTAAATAATAATTTCATTTGCATTAATAATTTATCTATCACCTTAGATAATTTTTATCTATGAAAAATATCTATAAAATACAAGTTATGTAACATAGTGAATAAATTATATACAAATCTTACTTTTTTAACAATATAATAATGTTTTATTACTTGTTGCTTTCTCCTAATACATAATTGAAATTAATTTCACATCAATATTTATTATGTTACTGTAAATTTTACTAAAATAATAATTGGTAATTTTTTTTAAATATCTGACTTTATTCAACCTAATTATGTAAAGACTAAGTATTTATAAATAGATTTGAAATAGATATAAATTTTTAAAAAATATTATTAATGAATATTAAATATGAATTCATTTCTAGACTACCTAATACTTGAATTTATATACAAAAATAACTTATTTAACTTATATAGTATTATATTATAAAAATACTCATTTATATTTACAACAACCTATTTTTAAAAAAACTTAAACAAGTTTAATAATGTTCAAGTATATTTGTTAAAATTGGAATGAATATAAATAATAAATGATAATTTTAATTGGATTTTAGTATCCTTTGAATAATATATTAACTAAATAAATATGGATTTTTAGACTTACTTGCATGCGTACTTTGTTCATTGCTAATCATTGCTATTCTTATGCATAATAGTAAGAAAATTATTATATTTATAACAAATAAATTTATATTAATATTTTCATAAAAAATAACAATAAATTCCTTCTTTATATGAATGCAAGCACAACTTGGCATATACTATCATCAATATATAATTAATTTAATTTCACAATTTATTTAAGAGATTATCTTATTATGTTTAAAATTTAGAATTTGTTTTAGATGATAACTTGCTATCTGTCAAGTTAATTATTTGACAAATAAGTGATCAAAATCTCTATTAATTTGACATATGAATTATCTAACTAGTCATGAATTCGTGTATTATGCAGTATAATTGTAATAATAATTTTTAAATAAAATTTAATATATATTTTAATCAAATAAAATTAAATAGTTGAATGATAAAAATTAATATATATATCTTAATTATTATTATTTTATAATATATTATAATTTTGTAAAAACATTATAAAATAAAAAAATGTAACTAAATTAGTATAAAAAATTTAATAATAACTTAATTTTGATAAAAATAAAAATTCATAATTTCACTTTTTATTATTTTTAATTTTTTACTATATAAAATAATTATTGATCATTATGAATTTAAAATTTTTAATATTATTAACTTTTTAAATTAATTTTTATGCTTAATTACAATTTTTTTATTAGATATCAACGTAAGAAAGTACTTTTCATTTATTATTATCATAACAAGTGTGTAAAATATTTCCTCAATATTATTATTTTTTATTTTTAATGATATATGTTATAATTTAAAATAATTGATTAAAAAATATTTTTATATCTAACATTTCTTAACATAAAAAAAAAAAACTCCCCCATCTCAAATTTTTAATCTAAATTTTCTTTTTTATCGGTCCTAAAATATAGTTTGCTTTCTTTTTTTTAGATAATAATTAATTTACCAATTATCCATTATACTCTTATTTAATATAATATTATAAAAAATTTATAAACATCAAATATTTAAAGCACTTATTGGAAATTAAACAAAATTTATTTTTAGTAGGTGAACCTCAATAGATAAAAATTGTTTGGTACATATTTTTAAAATGAATTTTTTCTAATAAAAATTTGAAATATTAATTTGCTAAATTCATTTATTTGATTTATATTAGCCAACTTTATCATATTAATTATCTTTAATTTTATATTTACAAATTAATAATTTAAAAATATTAATTATTATTAAAGTATATAAAATCAATTATTTATATTTTTTTAATATAAGCTTTAAAAAAAGAGAATTGAAAATTTGTTACGGGGAGTAAAATCAATCGGACGTCCAGGCACAGCGGAAATATTTAGACCGCAAGTCAACCAACAAGTTGCCACGTGCTTTCAAGAACCGACGTCAAAATTATGCAGCGCGGCTCTTTGCAATTGGCTTTTCTAGAAAAAAAAAAATCGGACATTGATTAACCCAAAATATGCGAAGAAAATTAAAATTAATTATTAAAGAATTACTAACATATTATTTCATTCTTGCTTTTTATTTATTATTCCAAATAATTACATATTTAGTAAATAATTTTCATTATTTTTTATATAATCAAAATTAGTTTTATTTAAAAATTTAAAATTTATTTTATTAATATTTTTATAAATAATAAAAAAAAATTAATATTACATTATTTTTTAATGTGATAGATAAATTAAAAGAAAATACTCTATATATTTCAAATTAAATGTTATTTTAAAGAAAATTTTTATTTCATAATACTTAACGTTTTATAATTATTTATAAATATTGATTAATTTTTTAAATTTTATTTTTCACTTTTCATAATATTTTTTAAAGTATATAATAATTTATAAAAATAATTAATTAAAAATAATATAGCTCTTACCTATATAATAATATTATTAAATATAATTTTAATATATGTACACAAATTTAAACTTGTTGAAAAAGGAAGTGAGAAAAAAAATAACTTTACGTACGAGAAATTCTTAGTTAGACTTTCCCTAACACCTCATCTATAAATTAATACAATTCAAACATGTCATTTCAATTAACGAGTTTATGTCATCTGAAAATAATTAAGTTAAGTTTTATAATAAATATTTTTTTTTCATTTAAAACATAGTTTTTTTGTAAAACAGTAGAATCAAAGTTATTATTTTTTTTGAAAAAAATTACATCCATATACTATTCTTTTTCTTATTTCTTAAATCTATGTTGAATTTTATTAAGTTTTTAACAGAGATTAAACGAATTTTAGAGAAAA
>CATIWR010086122.1:0-23583 GCA_949677035.1 Omphalea diandra | reverse complement strand
ACCCATGCATTCAAGATAATAAATCATACAAATCTCATAGAAAAATATGTTGGATGTGACATACAAAGACCCTGAAATGTGCAAGGTGAGTTCATAAAAATATTGTAAGAAAGTCATCATCCGCCTAATATTTTTCCAATCTTCATTAGTGGGTACCCCATCATCATCATTTCCTAGCTCACTTCTAAATTGAGGATTTTGCTCCTCATATCTCTCAAATGTCAACTCAAACTTTTATGTAGTTTTCAATGTCAAAAAAGTTGAGTTCCACCTAGTAGACACATCAAGACATAACAAGCTTTTACTTTGAAATTTCTCTTCTTTAACATATGCTTCAAATTTTTCAACCCAGCCGATGATTGTCTCACATAACGAACAATCTCTCTAACTTTTTTAATACAATGACTAATGTCTTTTAAGCCATCTACCATTATCAAATTGATTATGTGTGCAATGCATCTCATGTGAAGATGTTTGCATCATAGAATTCTATGACCCCAATTTGCTATTTTTTCCTTCAAGAAAAGAATAGCAACATCATTTGATGATGCATTATCAACCGTGATAGTGGTCACTTTATCAATGCCCCAATCAAGTAAACATTTTTTAATTTCCCTTCCAATATCTCTCCATTTATGACTAGAAATAGGACAAAAATTTAAAATTTTTTTATGCAATTTCCAATTGTTATCAATGTAATATGTCGTGAGACACATGTAATTGATTTTTTGCAAGGAAGACCATGTGTCCGTAGTCAAACATACCCCTTGATTTGTGCATCTTAATAAGCTCTTTAATTTATTTCTTTTTTCATTTATGTAAAGCTCAAAACAATCCCTAAATACTGTCCACCTTGATGGAACCTTAAATCTAGGGCATGTGATAGACATAAAGTATCTAAATTCCTCCCCATCAACAAACTTAAATGGCAGTTCATTAACAATTGTCATATAAACTAAAGCTTTTCTTATAGCTTCTTGATCAAATTTCCAAAGTACTCCTCCCTCTCCAATATTACCCCTAGTGGCTAGTTGATAATTTAATAAGGTTTGTCTAGAATCTATACTACAAGGGTGCTTCTTGCATACATTAATATGATTTTTCAATGAGGTAGTACCATTTTTCTTAGGATCACTAAAGTACACCCTATCACAATAGTTGCACCTATCTTTAGCCTCACCATCTTCAGACAAAAATCTAGTAAAATGCTCTCATATCTCTGATCTTGCATCCATTTGTTTTCTCTTTCCTTTTCGAGGTTGTTGTTGTTTTTGAAGTTGCTGCATTACTTTTTTGACTAACAGGTTGAGGTTGCGAATCTCCCTCTTCATTTTCTGTTTGATTACATATCTAACCTTCAGTAGACATCTGGAAAAAAAAAATACACAAGTATTACAACAATATGCATTTGTTATGTTATATATATATATATATATATATATATATATATATATAGACATTTTTTTCAAACCGAAATACAAATACTAATACAGAAATTTTTTTTTTGGGTTTTCCTTTTTCTTTCAATTAAATACAGAATTGGGAAGTTTTTTTTTTTTTTTTGAATTACGAATATTTACTAATCATAATTCATTTTAGTTGAATTCCTATTTCAAAAATTAAGACTTCAAAGGGTTTAGATTTAATTCCTAACTTTATGATAGAGAATGTTTTTAGATTCACTTCCAAAAATTTTGTGTTTATTTTTTACTCATAAATATTTTAATTTTATTGAATAAAATATATCTTCTTAAAAAAAATTTTAATATAACATGGATAATTAAAATTCATAGAAATTAGCTTTTTCTAATCATATTTATATGTTTTGAGTCATATACTAAACAAATTATCTTAGATTAATTCAGATTAAAAGCTTCAATTTATAATTTTATAGTAGTAACATAATTTTATTATAAATTGTAGAACATAAACACTAACAATGAGTTCACCGACTTAAGTTAAATGTGGGTAGTTTGTTCCTGATTAGTTTGTTTCAATCGAAGGATTCTCTTATCTAATGAGCCCTTATTATTTGTTTTTCAAGAGATCGAAGAGTTCTATCTTCAATGAGCTCTTATTATCCTAAATCTTATATATAGTTCCAAGTCCCATAACAAGATTCAAATACTTGAACACGTACTACAACCCTTTAGTTGGTACCAATAGGACAGGCTTTTTGTACATACAAGGATTCACAGATATGCATGTAGGCTTCGTTAAATCTATTCTGAAGTCATCAGATACATTCAATATTAAAAAAATAAAAATATTAAGAGAAGAATTAACATTTATCATTCTATTACTGCCAACATCAAAATTAACAGCTCCAAAGCACCTAACAATTGATTGTGGCATCTACTTCAAAAATCAATACAACAATACACTCATATCACTTAAACTGAAATATATAGTCCAAATACAATCATCAAAATTATATTATTTAAATAACTAAATTCAACATTGACAACAATTGGACTAGTGTCTATATGTATTACAAGTGCTTAACAAGAATAGTACCATTTGACGAGGACTCGCAGTAGCAGAAGATGAATAGGGCGGACTCGAAGTAGCAGATGGTAGGCGTGAGCAAAATCAAGCCGAAGACCGGATAAAGGTGAATGATTATAGAGGATTTGCAAGAGAAAGAACGAAAAAAGGGAGGGGAAGGGTGGTGTTTATGGCGCAACAGAAAAAGGGGGTGGGGGTGGTAGGGGGAGGGGTTGCAACGCGATAGAAGGAGAAGAAATTAGGGCAGAAGATGTGTGTGTGTGTGTATATACACCTAATCAAAACAATATCGTTTTACTATTCGATTTTTTCAATTCATTCGGTTTTATCAATTTCAAATTGAACCGAAATTTTAAAACAAAATTTCCTCTGTTTTTGCACAGAACCAAACCGAATAGACCAAATTTCATCAGTTTGGTTTAGTTTCTCAATTTCGGTTCGATTTTGCTCACCCCTAGGTATGAATAAAGATTAAAAAAAAACTAAAAAATAAATATAATTATGTAAAGTTTAGAATAAGCTTTACTTATTTTTAAAATTGAAATATTATTTTTTATTAGTCATTCACTTTTATTGAGTATGTAATATATGCTCCTAATATTTATTAAAAATTGATAATAATAATAATAATAATAATAATAATAATAATAATAAAACTCAAAATATGCGAATTATAGTAGATGAACTCATAAATAAGAAAAATTTAGAGGCTTGAAAATGCATTTTGCCAAAAGAGCTTATTTTCTTTATTCTTCATCAATTTCTGCAACTAGTACAAGAAAGTAACTTTTCCTTATGAAAAGTTATGCCATGGGTGTGAGGTAGTTACTGGCTTTTTATTCTTAAAATCAAATTATTAATTGAATGATATTCCAATTTTCTTCGATTTGCTTAAAAATTATATGTACGTAATTTGCTTGGATTTTGAACCTTATTATGTTATACACTGCATCAATTATTTTTATGTGTGGCACAAAATTCTAATTCAACTCATTAAATCTCCCTTAAAGAATTAAATTTTAAAAAAATAAACGCAATAAATATTATTAAAATACTCAATTGTAGATCTAATTAGTCAAGATTTTTAAATTTAATCTAACCTGATCAACTTAATAGGTAAATCTAAGAATCGATCTCTTAGCCAAGTTAGATAATTCCCCAGATATATTTTTTACTAAATCTGGTCAAAACTTAATAAAAATAGTGAAAATTGGATTATTCAATCATGGTTGAATCAGATAGTTTCTATTACTTTTCTTATTTTAGATTTGGATTTTAATTATATTAAAATTAAATTCATTACATTATAATTTATAAAAATATGTTGCAATTACTTTACTTTTTTTTTTTCAATGAAAATCAAAAGCAATAAATTGATTGTAATTACAAGTTTCACACTAACTATTTTATGATATAACATAATTAACACTTTTAAAATAGATCTTTTAAAATTAACAGTGGTTTATTAAAAGAAAATTTATTATGTTGATATTTAATCGATGTTATTCTAATATTTTTCAGAAATATTTGAATATAATCAAATCACATTTATCAATTTTTTATAAATAATTAATTGCTAATCACTAGTACATGATTATTACCTATATCACAGCTTGAATAAATATAAATTTATTTATTTCGTTTCATAATATTTGTCATTTTAGAGTTTTACACTTAAATTAAGAAATTTATTAATTAGAAATAATTTCTATTGATATGGACAAATATACCTTTAATTTGTTTCTAATTAAATTAACTAGAGAAAGAGGAGATAATTATGAGGGTATATTGAGAAAATAAGAAATTAATGTTGCATTAAAATAATAGAATAGCAATTACATTGAAATAATTTTAAAAAAAAAGATAAATATTTTAAAATGGATGGAGTTTTTAATATTTATTATTTAATGAATTATAAAATGATATATTGAGATATTTATATTATAAAATAACTAAATGTTAATTCATATTTTGTATAATTCATACTCTCTTTGTTTTAAAATTAGACTTTGTTTTAAAGAAAAATTTTTATTCCATAATACTTGACGTTTTACAATTTTCTATAAATATTAATTAATTCTTTCTAATTTTATCATTTTTCTCTTTCATAATAATTAGTTATTTGTAGAGTGCACAATAGTTTATGAAAATAATTAATTAAGAGTAATATAATATTTTACTTATATCATAACACTTATTAAATATAATTTTTAATTTATATATAAAAATTTTAAATAACATCTATTAAAAAATATAGAAATAATATCAAATATTAATAAAATAATGTTTTGATAATTTGACACTAATTGAACTTCTAATCTTTGACTACTTATCAATAAAAAGATTCAACTGAATTTAAGAACTTCGTAAATAACAAAATAAAATAAAATAGTAGCATTACACAAACAAAGCAGCAGTGTCTGTAATCTCGAGTTTGCGGTGGCACAGAGGGACATATGTGTTGTCAATAACATTGGAACTTGTAGTGTGTAGCTTTGCGACTCTGACAGTGAATGGGAGATTGAATTTGGCTAATGCCAATTCAATTCTCCCAAACTTACGATGTGGTTCCAGTCAAAAATAGGCAACTGGCAGAGTCCTCTCTTTCTCTCTTCTCTCTTATACAGCATTAATTTATGCAAATTCCTATGATTAGTGTTTTTTTTTTTTATTGCGGAATTATGAGCTTCGAATTTCAATCTCCTTCTCCTCAAAAAAATAAAAATAAAAATTTTGTTTGATGATTAATTTTTTTATATATTCACAATTTTTTTAAAAAATAATATGAATAAAATAAATATGTAATTTTTGAATCATTCGGAGCATCGACAATTTAAATAAAAAATAAATTTTGAATTTTTTACAGTAAGAATTAGAAATTTAAATTTAAATGTAATTAGTTAAAAAGCCTATAATATATATATATATAGAAAAATATTGATTTGTGCATACTACAATGCAGTTAATGGAACTTGTTCAATTAAGCTCATTTTTTAAGTTAAAAATTATTCATTTTATACTCTAAAAGATCATTTATTATTTCAAAATTTTAAATTTTATTTTTTTTCTTTGTTTAAATTAAAATTCCTTTTAGAAATGTTTGTAAGATAATTTAAAAATTCATTGAATAATATTTTTATTTTTTAAATTGATAATGAAAAGAAAATAAAGGAGAAAGGCAAATAATTATTATTTTCTTCTATTTATTTTTCCTTATAATAATTAAAGAGACTTGTGATGAATTTATATTTTTACCCTTGATGTTTCTATATTTAAAAGAGAAAATAAATTTATTTTTTTCTTTTTACCTAAACATGAAAAAAAATAAAAAAATATTTTTTCTCATTTATTTTTATTTAAATATAAAGATAAATAAAAATAATTTTTTTTTTTTCTCATTAAAGAATTTTTTAAATATAGGCTAAAACACTAACAATCATTTAAAAGAAAAAAGCTGCATTGGTGCAACAGCGAGACGCTTTATTCATATGAAAGTACAATCTGACCCACGAGTTCTAGAGATGGAGACAAAATAAAGGTAAAACTTGGAATCTAGGGAAAGGCTATATAGCCTCGCTTGCTTGCTGTACGGTGTGTGAGTCACAAGTGGCTAGTGTTGAGGCACCACCACGATTACATCGTGCTTGCCGCCCTTTTTTTTTTTTTTTACTCCAGAAGAATGGTATTTAATGCTTTTTGTTTCTGTAATAATATTTTAGTAACATTTTGCTGTATTTTGTTCAATCATGAATAATATAAATCAATTTGTATTATTTATTACAAATCTAAGTATTTTGATGGCATTAATCTCAAAGTTAGATATAACTATCCTACAAAAAAAGATAAAATGAGCTAGAGTAGATTGGGGTGCTCAAAACCACTTTAATACTTAAGTTGATAAAAAAAATATGTGAATTGAGTGAATAAGAGAGTGAAGAGAATAATTAGGGGATACATGTGATATTAAGGTGTTCTTTTATACCTTTAGAATAATAGTCGTTAGATCTAAATCTTAACTATCATTAAAACTTGAAGAATTTAATTATTGCATAACTACATTATTTTGAAAAAGGAGAAGTTAAATGCGTCCAAGATCTTCCAAACGTTACTAGATCTTCTAAACATTACTAAGTGTGAATCTAAAAATATTTGTTACATTAGCTCTATCTTCAATGAGGTTCATTAAATGAATCGTTCAATCACTGTAATTACATTCACTTAAGAAACTACTTGGTCATAAAGTGTTTGACTATCTTAAATCTATCATATATTATATTATTGGATTTATAGTATTGATAGTTATATTTCTAATAATTATTAGTTTAAATGAAATTTTATAAAATTAATTATTATATGATAATATTTAGATTGATAATTATTTATGTTATTATATTTATAACATTGACAACTATTAATAATTGTTTATTTAATATTATCAAGAAAATAGCATCAATAACGAACTAAATCAAACGAGAAAAATAACACCAAAATTTACATGGTTCGATCAATTCACTTACTCCACGGACATAGAGAGAGAATTTTTATTTTTGTGAAGACCTATATGCATGAAAACTTCACCTGATTGACGTTTTTTCGTTCCAAAAATGTATCATTTTCGAAACTTCAAAAAACTTCACGAAAACGTTTTGAGCACATTTCCGTAATATAGTAAAATTAGAAACTCATTTTCAAATTGGAAACATGTTTCCTAGAAGAAAAAAAACAAAAAATTTTATAACCAATTAAGAATTAAAAAAAATTTATTAAATTTCTAAATAAGAAAATAATATTAAAATAAAAATTAAAAAATCCATTAAATTCCTAAATAAGAAAATAATATCAAAATAACAGTGAAAAAGCTACCAAATTCCTAAATTATTTAGGATTTATTATTATTAAGAAACTGCAGACACTTATTTTTCTTTATTCTAGAAAATTTGATTTGTTATTTTTCTTAATTTTTATTTTTAATATTTATTGATAGTAAATTATGTTTAAAATAAATAATATTAATAAATATTTATATACAATATTAGTATTTAATTTCTCCATATTTTTAATATTTATATATTTGTCCTTGTATTTTTAATATTTTTGCATTTTTTCATGTTTCTATTTCTTATGTTTTTGACAAATATTGTTTCGCCATCCCTGTTTCCACGTTTTCTTATTTTCGTTTTCGTGCTATATAGGTGAGAAATATTACAAAGTATAAGGTTTCAGAGATAGTCACCAAAATAACCCTAATACAAAGTATTTATATGTAATCCAAAAAATAAGTCAAATCACTCTATCATAGACCTCAATGAAAATTCATTTCGAAATGAATTCTCAAAATTTTAGATTGGGTGAAAAATCATGTCGATGTCAAAAATTCAAGTTATTCAATAATTTATATGATATCTTAGTATTGCATTATTTATATAAATACTAATGCATATTTTTTTCTTTAATTCTCTCTCTCTACATATATATGTAAAAGATGTTATGTTTCTAAAAAAAATGTTAAATTTCATGATCATGAATATATAACAATCTCAAGGCTCCAAAGGATAATATATCTATATAATAAAATCAATTATATATTTTATGAAAACATTCTTGAAAATTGAAATATATGTTATATAGTTACTTGACTTTACTTTAAATTAGAATTTGATTAATTCAAGGTATTAATTTAGTGGTAAAGTTGAGATTATTTAAAATTAAGTTTGTATTAATAATTTATATTATAGATATTTTTTCTATAGTAAATGTTTCATAACTTATTATGAATGAAAAAATCTCCTTTATTCTCTAGAGTTCAATTGTCTTTAATTTAAAACTCTCCCTTTTCAATATTCTTGATACCATTACTAAATACTTTTCTAACATTTTCAGATCTGCTTTTTGGAGCAAATTCTAACGGTAGTGTCAGAGCGGGTTACAAACAGTATGAATAACTACTTGTTATCTCCTTTTATTGTTGATGATGTGAAACAAACTCTTTTTTATATGCACCCTTCTAAGGCTCCATGGCTAAATGGGATGTCGCCATGTTCTACCAAAAATTTTGGCATATTGTGTGCCCTGATATCTCTAGTGCTTATTTGGCATGGAGCTAATATGAGTTTTTGGAATAAAACACTAATCACTTTAACCCTTAAAGTGAAGAATCCTCTTTTTGTGAAACATTTTCGCCCGATTAGCATCTACAATGTTATCTATAAAATCATTTCTCGTGCTATCACAAATGGATTGAGGGGTTCTTTAAAACAATGCCATTGATGATGTGCAATGTGCTTTTGTGTTGGGCTAGCTTATCATTGATAATGTACTATTGGGTTTTAAGAGCATCCACTGGCTCAAGAATCATAGGGGTGGTCCATGAAACTTGATATGAGCAAAGCTTATGGTAGGGTGGAGTGGAGCTTTCTTGAAAGGATTATGCTTCAGTTGGGTTATCATAGGAATGGGCAGATCTTGTCATGTGGTATATTAGATCAGTGTCTTATTCTTTCCTTTTGAATAAACAAGTGGTGGGCAACATTCAACCTTCTCGGAGTATCAAGCAAGGTGACCCTTTATTCTCCTTATTTATTCCTATTTTGCGTCGAGGGACTCTCTTCTCTCCTAGATCATATGATCACTCAGGGTCTAATACATGGTGTTAAAATCTCTAGGCATAGTCCTATTATTTCTGAACTTTTCTTTATAGATGGTAGCTTGATTTTTTGCAGGGCTAGTATTCTAGAATGCTTACATTTGAGGAGCCTTTTGCATTCATATGAGTTAGCTTCGGGACAACTTATGAACTTTGATAAATCAACTCTATCTTTTAGCCCCAACACTCTTTTAAATGTTCAAACTATTAGTGCTTATATGTGTTAGACTGGGTTGGTCAAACCTTAATCAAAACTCTCTTTTGATATTGACAATATAGATTGATACGTTCTAACATCTTTTTTAAGTGTTGATTTTACAATTTTTAAGATAGGTATACATTGAAAGTTGAATGAAAGTCTAAGATCAAGCATAGTGAAAGGCATCTTAATTCGCGGCTAAGATCTTCTAATTCGTGACCGCAACATTGCAAGAAGAACAAATGACTTTGGTCTAGACGAATTCTCGGAAGACATCATTGTTGCCACTTAAGCAAAAGAAAAAAATGAAAACCAAACAATTGAATTCGCAGTACACTTTGTGTTAGGAATCGCGACCATGAAATTTAGAGTTGTTTGGAGGGAACCAAGCCCTTGACTAGAGTTTGCCAAGTGTCCAAGATAGTCATTGACATATCAAAATTTACAAGGGTGAAATAGCCTTTGAGACCGCGACTTGCTAAAGCAATTTCTCCTTATCAAATAAAAAGATTCACGGTGTCAATCTTGTCCAAGAAGAAATTAAATCGCGATAGCGACTTTTGGCTGGTTGGAAAAACACAATAACTATTTTTCTTGAAAGACTAATAATATCATGTCACGTGGACTAGCCGTTAGATAGAAACAGGGTTCTCTACAATAATTTCAACTTTTTTAGAGCAAGAAGTGAAATCAAGGTCGCAACACATTAGGCACGACCACAAATAGTGTTTGATAGACATTTAATGCAATAACTGTCTAACTTGCCTTATAGATTTAGACATAGTTTCTTAGTAATGTCTCTTTAGTGCTTATAGCCTATAAATACTCCACCAAATAGACATAAATATAAGAGAATAGCATTGAATATAGTCAAACTCTTGCAATTTTGCTTCTCAACCTTTAATTATTTGTATGTGAGTTGATATTATTAGGTGCGAATATTAAACACCATTATTATTGGGTTTGAGAATTAGTCTAGTTGAAAAAACTCTTGTAATAGGTTAAGTGTGAGCCTTTGAGAAAACACTAGAGAGGCTTTTATGTAAGCCTTAAAACATAAGTTGTAAGATTATGTGAGAGCCATAAAACACAAAGTGTACAAATTGGGTGTGGCTTGAAAACACCATTTAGTGTTAATGGAACACCCAATTGTGAGGAATTGGGGAATAGATGTAGGGTTCATGAACACCCAAACCACTATAAAATGTTATGTGTTCACTTCTTCTCCTACTTCTTTATTTCCATATTTTTCACCTTCCCTCCAAATTTTTAAATTTCTCACCAATTCAACCTCCCCTTCTTGATGTTCAAGGACCAACAATATGTTTTTTCTACAAGTGGTCTTGAGTCATGATATTTATTTGGGTCTACCAACTTTCTATATTTGTAATAAGAGAGTTCAATTTGGGTATCTCAGAAACAGAGTTGTTATGTGACTACATAGGTGGAATAACATAATTTTTTCTATGGATGGTCGTGAAACGCTTATCAAATCTATCATCCAAGCCTTACTTACTTATGCAATGTCTTGTTTCAAGATTCTAGGGGCAATCATACATGACATTGAGGGGTCTTGTGCTAATTTTTTGTGGGAGATTAAAAAAGACTGACATAAGCTGCATTAGAAGACATAGGGCTTTTTGTGTAGGTCTAAACGGTTGGGAGTATGAGTTTCAAGGATTTCAATGTTTTTAACCAAACATTGATTTGTAAGCAGACTTAGAAGGTTATTATTAGGCCTACCTCATTAGTGGCTCAAATTCTTAGATGGAAATCTCTTAGAGGTTGGGTTGGGTTGTAACCCCTCCTACATTTGGCGTAATATTCTATGGGGACGAGCTTTGTTTATTAAGAGGTCCCTATGGTGTGTTGGTGATGGCACCTTAATTAGAGTTTTTCATGATTGTTAGGTCCTTAGACCATATAGTTTCATGGTTGAATCTCCTAGATCCCTACTCGATAATACTTTTGTTTCAAATCTACTGCTTTGTACTGAGCAATGGAATGAACACCTTATCAGGCAACATTTTCTTCCTCATGATGTAGAGGCTATTCTTACTATTACCCGACCTAGATATTTGGTACCTGACTAGTTATGTTGGCACTTTAATAACATAGGGGTGTATTCAGTCAAGAGTGCTTATCAGGTGAGAGTTATGTCTTTACTCTTTACTCTCTCTTCTTCTAGTACCAGTGTGGAGGGGTAGTGGAAATTTTTATGGAGTTTGAGTCTACCTCCTAAGGTACGTATCTTTCTTTGGAGATGTTGTACGAACATCTTGTCGTTTAACTTCTCCTTGCTTCAACATCATGTGCATGTTAATCCTTGTTGTTTTCGATATGGGTTTGGCTATAAGGATGTATGTCATGTTATATTTTCATGCCCTTTCTCGGGGGATTATTTGGTCTCAAAGTCCTTTTCATGTGCTTATACCTTAACTGAGGAAGGATAATGCCTTAAAAGCTTTTTAGATGGCAAGATACAAGCCGCAGAAGAGGGACTTTGAGTTATTTCCCATCTATTGTCAAATGGCTTAGGCTAGGAGAAATAACAAGATGCATGGTGGCCTATGCTTGGAAGGTGCTTTTGTATTTCAATAGGCTGAACACATCATGATAACTTCCAAAAGTAGTGGCAGAGGCTCGGGTTAATAGTCCAGCTCATGCCAGCACAACCTCATGACCGGTGCCCCCAATTGATTACTATAAGATCAATGTTGACGCTTCATGGCATGAGGAATATGGGGGATTGTGGAATAGGAGCAATGGTGCGCAATATGGAAGGCCTTTATATGATTGTTTTTGCTTCTTGAGAGCCTCATGTTCCCTTAGTTCTTTGTGGTGAGCTTATAAATATTAGAAAAAGTCTTCATGTATCCTTTGAATGTGGGTTCAAGAAGCAGGTGGTGGAGACTGACTGTTTGCAAGTTGTTACGTTGTTGAATGACTCTCAGCCCTTTTTTTCTAAATACAGTCTAATCACCACTTTTATTGTTCAGTTGGTATCCTTATTTAAGTCTATTAATTTTGTTTTTACTAGTAAAGTATGTAATAGTGTTGTCTACTCTTTAGCTAGTTTTGGGGTTACTTTGGACTCTGAACTGGTGTGCTTGAGGACGAATTCCCTTTATAGATTCGACACCTTTTATTGGTAGATTTGCCTTAGTCTGTATTGACTTGCTCTTTAGTGTTCTTTGGTGAGTACCTTTTTTTTCCTTTCAAGGTTTTTCCTCTAGATTTTACTTGAAAGATTTTAGTGAGACTCTTATACTAAGGACCCTTGTTTTAGTAATGTAATTCCCCTTTCAAAAAGAAAACTCTCCCTTCTCATGCTTTAAAAAAACAAAAAAAAAAAAAAAAGAATCTTAAAGTTTCACTTCTTACGAGAAAAAGAATAATTTGAAGTTATACATGTAAGAGGAATGTTAGCTAGTATAAACAATCACTTACTAATATTTTTCTGTAATAGTTATCGTTTGATTGAATTATATTATTTTTTTCATTTTAACAAATATAAAACTGTTTTTCGTAATTGTTAAAATATTTAAGTTTAAATATCAATATGTTATCTAACATAATATGTAATCTTTAATAATATAATAGAATCAAAATAGTGAATATTAAAAAAATATTAATAAATGACTGTTATTAATATTTTTGTAATATGCAATACAGAAGATGTAGACTATGTGACTGCATAGGCCGAAAATCGATCGAGGTTTTGGTCTTGGGCCTTGTAGTGATTTATACCTATTGGGGGATGTCAATTTGCCAACAACCTACTCTTCCTAAGCCCCGGCCCATTAGAAACTACATGAAAAATTTCCTTCTCATGTCATGTTTGAGCAGCTAAAATAAATCTAAGAAATGGGATGAGATTTTTTGTTAATATTTGGAACATAATATTTTTATTTGTAATTTAATATATACAAAAATCTAAGAAAATAGTTTAATCAATAATAATAATAATAATTAGTATTATTAGTATAAGCAGTAGATAAGATTCCCTGGGTCTATTTGCAATTATTGTCATGTGTTGAAAAACATAGATTTAAAATTTTTTTGATTTAATGAATTAAATTTTTATTATTTTTGAAAATTACTTCTGTCAAACCCGCATATGCAAAATACTTCAATTTATCTTTTTTTTTTCAAAAACAAATTTGAAAAATAATTTTAAAAAATTAGATTACCGATTTGGAAAACATTAATCTCAAACCGACCTACACTGCATGAGATGAGTGTTCCAAAGTTAATATTTAGAAGAATAATAGTTTAATATTTTTTAAAGGAATATGAGGGTTTTTTTATAAGTAAAATATAGAGATGTTAATAATTGTAACTGTTTACTAGCTACTAGGAAAAGAGTGGAATTCCTTAACTTAGACTTTCTTTACTCAGCTTGGAGAAAAGAACTCAGAACTAACTCGAATGCGAAGTAAGAGCTTTCCTCTAAGAGTCCTGCCTTCTTACCAGGTTAAATTGGTTCCAGGCATTAGCACAGAAATTAGATCAGACAAGTGACCTTTTTCATGCTATTGTTCATTCTACAATATTTTATTTGAAAATCAAAATATCAAAATATTTAAGAATTAATAAATATAAACGTATAATTCCATTCCACTTTCAAATAAGTTTAATTAAAAGGTTAACATTTTTCTACGTTTCGCACTTAATTATCTTTAAAAGGTTAACAATTTTCTACATTTCATATTTAATTTTATTTAATCTTCATTATCTTCTATTTATATTATAAAGTAACTCACAAGCGAGTTTAATTATAAGATTAATTTCTTTCTACACTTAAACTTAATTTTTTTTAAAACCAATTATGGTATATGATGTTAACTTAAAATTAAGAAGGACCTAATATTTGGTATAAAAAATTTGAATTGTCTTCTCTTTTCACTTTTTTTTAAAAAATTTTTTTAGTTCTTTTAAACTTCTATTGGCTAAAACATCAACAATAGGGTTGATTGGGCGCAACAACTATTTGCATTTACTAATAATGACATTTATGTCTAAAAATATATATGCATAAAAGTTGATTCATCATACATACACAATCCAATATATATTTAATGTACATATATGTTAACCAGTATACAAAGCTAGTGACCACAAATTGATTCCTATCTTGATATATATACATGACACAAAAAGAGAGAGAAATGGAATTCAATCCATGAGCTAAGCTCCATATATGCAAAACTTTATGCTCCAAATTATCCAAACTCTATGATTCAGTATCTGAAAAACATTATTGCGATTTGGTGAGTCACGACTCAATGAATAAAAATAAATTTTTATGACACAACCAACAATCAAATATCACCATGATAAATTACAAGTATAAGAATTGATTATGCAAGTGCAAATGCAATATATTGATTTTGACATGACCTTGCAAGGCAAACACTACTTTTGAGTATTCATGTGATTCAAGTGATATTTGATTTTGTTAGCCAACATATAACAAGTGAATCATTTGATCAATAACATATGCTAATAGGACATGTTGGTCCCTTTTTCCAAGTGATTTGCAAGTGTTTGACAAGTCAGTCACAACAACCTTTTAGTTTCATATGCAAGTGTTCATTCACAATGATATATTAAGTAATCATTAAGATCATACACTTCTCACTTGACTTGTATTCATATGCAAAATGTCACAATTTAATCACATATACATGTAATAGAACATAACCATATCATAAAATCATCACACATACACATTATAATGCAAATATGGCTTTTACTCAACTTATGATGCAACCAACTTTTATGATAGGTTTGGACCACTCTCTTGGGGTTTCTCAAAGTGTTGAGATCCTCGTTTCCCAGAAATAGAAAAAGTTAAGATTCTTTCTTACGCAGCTCACTCTTATTATTATTATTATTATTATTATTATTATTATTATTATTATTATTATTATTATTATTATTCGCTCTTTCTTTCTTTCTTTCTTCCTTATCTCTCTCTTCCTTTTGTTGCCCTTTTTGTTTATCCTCTCTTTAATCTGCTCCTAAAGGATGAAAATTTCAATTTGTAAACCTGTTCTAATAAGACAAAATCATGGTGTCTTATTTTCATTGGTTGCAAATTCATTTTTCCTCTCTTGGTCTATCTTCTTTGCTCATTCATCACCTGCATCCATCTCCTAATCCCCATATACTCCTTATACTTGTAAATAAGCTCTAAAACACCATAATTTATAATGCTATAACATGCACACAATATAAGATAATTTGACATGCAACTATACAAACATTACATATATGTTCAAGTATCTCAAATGTAATGGTGCAAGTGTTATTGTCGTACTTATCCAATTCATATATCTAAATGATCATATATCCAATGCACATGTTTATGTGAGATTGCAAATCATTTGTGCAATGAATATATTCATGTGAGAATGTCAATGAATAATGATAGGGATATTTCATTGGGTCTGGATAGGAACCGATTATTGAAAAATAACTGGTATGAAATAAAAAACTGGATATTTTAAAAAAGTTGTATCAAATACCAAATTAAAATAAAAAATTATCCGTTTCAAATTAAATCAGATATCAATCTGGTTTGGTACGGATATTCGAAACTTTAGATTATATTTCAAGAGTGTCATTAACTTCATAGAAAATAACTCAAAAATTTTAATAATGCAAAAATCTGAAAAAGAAAAATCGATAATCAACTAATCTAATTACAAACGAATAAAACATACAACCTAACGACATTATAAGAATACATATTGTATTGGGTGCTACTTGATTTATGGTTTTTTACTTTAGGTATGAATTCTCTAATTTTTTCTTTTCTATTTAACAATTTCTAATAACTAAAAACAAATCAAATGAAAAGAAAAAGAATAGTTAAAGACCACTAATATTAAACATATGTTCTCACAATTAAATCTCTTAATAAAAATATCAACACTATATATTTCAAATTACTGGAAGTATCAAATATTTATATTAACAATTTATATGATACACAATTATAAAATAAAAATCTCAAATTGTAGGACAGAGGAGCATATACTTACTATGTTTTACAATAAAAAGTGGGTTTCGATATATATATATATCGGTTTTAGATCTCAAACAGTTCGAACCGATTATTCGAGACGGTTAATATAAATATTCAATACCATATCGAAATACTATTTTTAGCTCGGATCGATTCAGTTATTTTCAAATACATTTGATACTTTTTCATGGATATTTTTTGGTTCGATTATTATCGGTTCTAGATCTCGGATCAATTCGATTCGGACCAATTATTCAGGATAGATAATATAAATATCCAATTCCATATCAAAATACTTTCTTCAATTCAAATCAGTTCGGTTATTGTCAAATATTTTTGGTACTTTTTCTTATAGATATTTTTTGGTTCGATTATTCGGTCCGGTTCGGTATATTCGAAATCCTTACTCACCCCTAATCAACAATAGCTTATGATTTTATTATTTTTTATTACTTCATTTGCTTTTCATTTTAATGAATATAAATCTTTATTTATTAGTATAAATTTTTATTATTTTATTTATTTTTTCTAATTTTGATAGAATTTTTTAATTATTCTTTTATAAAATTATTGTTCGTCTTATATAGAGGTTATTATCCTTTTTAAGATTGATTTATAATATTATTATTGAGATAATTGATCTATTTTTTTAATAATTCAAGTGTATTCTTTTCAAAGTAAAAATATTGGGTTTTGATTTTTTATACTCACAGAGTGAAGCATATTTTTGTTGTTATTCTAAATTCAATATTTTGTCAATATGGTTATATTTTTATAAAAAAAAAATCACCACTTTTTAAATTAAATTCAATATATTTGATATTAAATAATTTATTATGAAGTATAAATTATAAATTATTATATTTATTGACAATTTTATATTTAATATTTTATAAATGAAAATTATTCTCTTCAATTAAAAAAAAAAAGTTAGGGACCACTTTTTACTCCATTAGGGACGCGGAATGAAGACAAAAAATGGCCTTCCCCCTGCCCTATTGCCATCCTTAGATCAACTGAATATGAGCCTTAAAAAAAATCAACAAAAAATGAAAGAGAATTTTAAAAAGAATAATGCGAAAGAGAAAATGGTGAAATCCAATTTCATCTTTGACCCGTTATAAATTTCAAATACAAGTAATTTTGGAAATTTAAGAAGGTAAACGAGTCAATTTTAGACGTCTAATACCTTCTTCTCTTTTTATTAAATATTATTTTAAAAATATTTTTAAAATAATAATTAATAAATATTTTATAACTCATAAAAATAGTAAATTAATAAAGAAAATTACAAATAAATGATAAAACATATATGCAATTCAAAAATAAAATGACGTTTTTGCAATTGAAATTTTTATATGAATTGAAAGATTGGTTTTTATTTCAAATACTTCTAATTGTTATAATTTATATTTATATTAAATTACAATAATTGGAAAAAGAATAAAAAAAATCTCACCCTTTATATTCTTAAGATCACATAAGACAACTAATTTATTCTATAATAATTGATTTAAAAGTGATACATAATTTTACTGCAAATACTTTAGTAAAAATTTAAAAATTAAAAATAATATACTAAGTAAATAGTAAATTAAGATCGACTTTTGGCTATTATATGCATATATTAGATCTACAGTTGAGTTTATACAAGAACCATTTTTTTAATAATAGTAAAGAATATTTTCATTTATAAATAGTCATACAATATCTACAAAATAAGATAATTTTATATTTTGGAGTACCAATATAAAATTGATTTTGAATACTATTAATAACTGTATATTGGTTCATCTCCAAAATCATGATTTTATTTTTACTATGAATCTTTTTCAATAGTTTTACATTTTTATCAATTATGAAGATCATATCAAATATAATGTTATAACGTAATGTGAATTGAAATTAATATAGTACGTCAAAACAAATTTGACAAATAATATTTAATAATATATCATCATATATTACTAAACAATCAATTTCAAATCACTAGAACTCTAAAAAAACAAAAACTCTTATTAAAAGAGACAAAAGAATAAATTTAAAACAAAACTCTCAAAAGAGAAAAAAAAAATAAAAAGTAACAAATAAAGTAAAATAACTCATTTTATTAAAAAAAATAAAGAAAAAGATGAAAAATTTAAAATAGAACTCTCAAAAGAGAAAAATAAAATTAAATTAAAATTAAAATAAATCTTATTAAAGAAAATAAAGAAAACAATGAGAAAATAAACTTGTTGTTAATAAATTATAATCAGTGATACTTGCAAAATACTAAAACAGAATATTTGTTTTAAAAGAAAATATGAAATAGGGACCATTAAGGTTTTTTAACATTATAAAAGACCCATCTAGCTATTAATCAATTAAAATTTTAGTTATTATTAATATAACAATATAGTCATTCTATTCATATACAATTAATAATATGTCATAATTTCCTCAAAAACAATAATGCATCATAACCGAGTGCATGTAGACATGACTTGTAAAATCTAAAAAATATGTGGGTTGAACACTTGTGCTGCTATCATGTTCTGGCATATTTATTAATTTATAAAAATATAATATATTTTTCTGTATGAACCTCACAATTTATTTTTTGTATTAAAAATTTTCAAAAGTATCCCATATTAAAAGTGGCTTATGATCTTTTATAAATATTTATTAACACCAACAATTGAAAAAAAAAATTATTTCTCTATAAATTAGGATAAAATAGAAAATTAATGCCGTTTTTTAATTATTAATGAATTGAAATACAGTTTAAATTTTATTATAAAATTGAAAGAAATTATTGTGGAAAGCAAGGAAGTTATGAATCTAAAGGAAGTTGATAGCTTAAATTTCCGTTCTTCAAATTCAAAAGAAATTGCAGAGTGGAAAAAAATAATAATAAATAATTTCAATACAGCACATTTTTGCACATGATGTGCTGAGAATTCAAAACGATTACGATGAGGAATCTAACAGTTAAGGCTTTTGCTTGGCCCATCAATTATTTGACACACTATGGTCCAAAACATAACCCCTCAAATTATTTTTATTTTGACAAGTCGAGTTAGGGCTTCTGTCTGGCCCATCTGCTCCCCTTTGTAGCTTTCATAATATTGAAATAGGTACCCAAGTTGTACCTTTGCATCAACGGTTATGTTGGTCCACTTTGATGCCCTCACGTGATATTTCATAACAAATCATGTGTCTTCATGGAGGTTCTAACTATTTGCACTTTGAAATTTTTTAAACTCTTTAAGGAATATAAATAGTTAAAACTCTTAATATAATTTGTTTGCACTTTTCTAGAAAAACTAACAACCATTTTCACCCTTGAATTTATTTTTTGAAAACAATTTTGCCCCTCATATATTTTTTTAAACTCTTTTACCCATGAGTTTATCTGTTTGAAGTAATTTTGCTCATTATGTTTTTTTTAAAACTCCTTTGCCCCTAATATTAATATAATTCAATCATATTATAATTTTAGTGGTACAAAATTTCTCCTATTTATTCAGTTTTTTATATTATTTTGATTTAAATAATTTACATCCATATCAGCTAAATTATTTATCATATCATAGAGGCTTATAAGATTAGTTAATATTATCTCTAATAATGACAAATAATCAGGTTATATTAACATTAGAGGCAAAAGAGTTTTAAACAATACGTCATGGGGAGAATTATTTTAAACAGATAAATCTATAAGCAAGAGAGTTTCAAACAAAATATAAAAAGTAAAATTGCTTCAAACAAAGAAATCCAAAAGTAAAAGTGGTCATTAGTGCCTTCTTTATAAGCTTTTTGTACTCCCCTAAATGAGTGCGAGAAATTTCAAAAAAGAAAAATGCAAATAGCTAAAATCCTTCATAGATGCTTAATTCATCCATAAAACATTTAGATTTCACTAATTGAGATTTACTATGTTCATTTATTAATTTTGAAGAGATTAAGAATTAGCAAATACTTTTACACATGATTGCAAAAGATTCCTAACAGATTAGGTAGCACAAAAACAGAAAAACGAGAAAATGATATGCAAAAATGATATTTTTCAAAAACGTTGAGAAATATGTAAATATAAAAATATAAAGATATATTTATAAATATTTTTTTCGTACATATACAAGTTTATAATAAATATTGAAGCAAATAATTATTAAATCATATTAGAACTATTTCTTTTTCTATAAGATATCATTAAATCTTATCAAATATGGACTTTAAATCCACAATAGATATAATGAGTTTCTCATCTAATAGAGTTAAAAGCTAAAAAAAACGTATTTTCAAAATAAAACACTTTTTTTATTTTATTTTTTTAAAATTGCAAACATGGCAAAATGTTTGAAATCTATTTTAATGAATTTGAAAACATTTTCAAAATATAAAAATGCTTGGAGTTTTCATGCATTGGAACTAACAGGTTTACACTATATTTGTTATGATAATATAATATAATAGAAAAGATTACAATATAATGTAAAGTAGTATTATGTTTGAGAGATGGTGATACTAAAAATTAAATTAATATAATGAAATGAATGATATATATATATATATATAAAGATTGGTCAAAATGAAAGTGGGGTGAAATTTTGATAGTGATTTAAAAAGGTTGCATAGAAAATAATTAATTATTTAATCAAAATAGTAAAAAATTATCTTTTTAAGTTTATTTAAAGATAAATCTCTTCTAAGAGACAATATACAATACATGTGTTGATAAAGATAATGAAAAAAATTACTTAATTTTTCCATTTCTTCTATTCATAAAATATTTAAAATGTTTTCTAATTTTTTTAAATTATGTCTCTCTTTCTCTCTCTTTTAAATATTCAAATAAATTTTTAATAAAAACAATCTATTTTTAAGACAATGTCATATGATTAGTTGTTGTTATAAAAGTCACAACAAATTAATTAGAAGATTAGTTATTAGTAGAGAATACGGATAATTTTCAGCCTATAATAGCACCAACCGCTTTACAATCTTAAATCACAAATCAAAGATAAAATTAATTTAACTGTTTAATTATCTCCTCCACCTCCATTCGAGTCTTATCCAATAGCGTAATTAAAAATTTTAATTATTTCAGGCTAAATTTTAAATATATTTTCATAATAACAATTTAAAAAAGACTAATTATGCGTATAAGTAAAATTTCTTTTTGTAATTTTAAAACTTTCCTATAAATAAGTAAAACAAAAAATTTTTTAAGTAAAATTTCTTTTATAATTTAAAAACTTTTCTATAAATAAATTGTTTTTTTCTAAATTACAGTGTAGCCTCCAAATAGTCCCGCCGGTGGCCTTATCATTTCTCTTCTTAATTGACATAACTGCATAAAAATACGATTGTCTCGTACCCTGCACCAAACACCACTAGACACTGTTAAACATTTAGTAAATCCATTATCTCTCAATTTTTTATTTTTTATCTTTTAATATTTTTTTATTTTGAATTTTTTTTTTAATTTTTTGCATTATATACTCTAACTATTTGGTATTATACTTCTTATAAATTTTTACCCTTCTTTGTTTTCACTGTCCAAATTTTAGATTGATAACTAGTGAAGGTTTGGTGAATAAGGTATTGACTATGGCTATTGTGATTGGTCCGAAGATGAATGAGAGTCACCAGCTGGTTCTATGTGTGTTAGAGTAGAATTCTAATATAAATTGAGTTGATCACGTAGATGGTAAATCAAGCCATTAGAAAATTGTAATTATATAGTTTTTGGATAATTGATCGTGATATTTCGTAATTTTTTAATAATTTTATATTTAAAATGAATTATATAAATTTTTGTGATTAAATGACTTAACTTTCAGTTCACAGAAGAGTTTTTCATATTAAAAAGAGAGATGAAGATGGAAATGAATCTATGAGTCTGATTCTGATTGTGTGAGGGAGTGTTAGAGACTCTGCTGGCTGTGGCTAGGTGAAGGTTCTATATGTTAGTAAAGAATATATCTTTTGTTATGAGTTGTTTTATAAATTTTGAAATTTTAGAAAATTTTTATGTAAAATTTTTATTTTTTAACATTATTTTTCTTTTTTATTCAATTCTTTTTTTGCTTTTGAGAAAATATTCAGTTCATACTTTAAAATTAGCATTTATATAACGATGATCAAATTTGTTCTCAAATAGATGTTATGTTAATTAAAGCAATTGGTTATTACAAGATGTAATTCGTATTATATTACAATATTTTTTTTTATGGAGCAAATGATGACATAATTATTTATAAGCATGATCTTAACGTTTCAATGATATAATTTTGTATGCAATCGCTTACCTAAATACATAGTTTATATATAATTCTGTTACAAATTTTTTAATAATTTGATTAATATTTGAAAATTTTTTTTGATAATTTAAACATAAAAAATATGAGGAAGAGAGAGAGAGAGAGAGAAAATAAGTGCATTGGTGAGCTAAATTGTGTTTATAAGAAAATAAAAAAAAGGATTCCAAATCCAAAAGGCAAGCAGACAAAAAGCGCGGCTACAAAATCACTTGCAGCTTTTTTTAACTTTTTCCGCCGCTAAATACGTGACCCTTTCTCGCATTGGTTTCTCCATATTCATACCTCCCCAAAATACGAGACTCTCTCCTTTGTTTTCTTCTCCTTAATAAAATACAAACCATAATCATAATCATTATTTAATATTCTAATTCAAGTCATTGTTAGAATTTAATTCAGAATCTAGTACATGAATTAGAACACCATTCATCATTAAACGGAAGTAAAATTGCATATCTGTTTGCGCAGTAGATCCAAAAGCGGAAGCAAGTTGCATACTTCTTTACACGTTGGATCCTAAATTGTTCCGCTCTATTATTTCGATCATTGAAAATAGAATACTCGGATAATAGGTCAGAAGAGTTGAAAAAGAGAGCTAAGTCTTCTTCTCCTTGACCTTCTCACAAGACGGCTACGATGAGTATAGCAACTAGGGTTGTCAAAAAATTATGAAGGCAGGAGAGAGGACCTAGCCTATTTATAATAATTTCAACAGGCCCACCCATCACATGTTCATATTAAAATAGGTTTACACTGACCGTCTTCCATATCGGCCCACAAAAGATGTCACAAGCCCATAACTCAATTGATCACATTTTAATTGGGCTTACCTCAAATCAATAAACTATATTATTCAGTCCGTTTTATAAATAATTAAAACCAACCCATA
>CATIWR010086121.1:0-10062 GCA_949677035.1 Omphalea diandra | reverse complement strand
ACAGTCCATTCTATATACATTTTATTCTTATTCTATTTCTAATTTAATTGCTTAAATATTTATTATTACTAATTGTTAATTCTTACGTTACATGCATTATAATAATAAAATTTTATTATAATTTTAATATATAATTTATATTATATTAGCATTTTATACAGTAATTGACTATGAAATTTTTTTATTTAGAAAAGTACTTTTTTAATATGAAATTTATATTGTATTAAAATTATTTTTAATTTTATTAAAATTTTAATGACATTATGGCGATTTTAAAAACAAATAAAATAAAATAATTATTTGACACACGGAAAAAAAATTATGTAATATAATTTCTAACAACCTATATATATTTGTATGTACTGTTATTATTACTATTTAAATTTTAATTTACATGTTTATGTGCTTTTTTTTTTGAAAGTACATGTTTATGTGCTAGAATATGTGGTTAAGTAGACTTCTATGTACGGAACAAATATATGAAAATAATCCTATTTTTGAAATTACTATTCTACTTGATAAAAAACTGCGTTATACAGTTTCTGAGACCATAATATATATAGATGACTATTACTTAAATTTTAATTTACATGTTTAGGTGCTAGAATATATGGTTAAGTAGTCTTTCATGTACGAAGCAAATATATGAAAATAATCCTATTTATGAAATATATTTTTTAAATTACTATTTTACATTACTTAGTTATGAAAATTGCATTGCACAGGTCTAACCCTATATAATCTATGAAAATAATCCTATAAGTATGATTGATCTAAATTTTAATTCATAAATCTACCAACATATAAAAAATCAATGGTGAATAATACTTTATAGCTCCAAATACATAATTTTTAAGTTCATCTTAAAATTTTATAATTTTAAAAATTATTTCTATTATCAAATATATTTATATAAACTATTTAATCCTTTATAATTTTCTCTTTAAATTAGCAGAAGAAAATATTGAAATCATTGTTGATTTGAAAATGATAAGAATGACATCTTTGGTTATTCTATTGTAACAACTTAGATTTTTTATAAGGTAATTTTGGTAATTTAGATAGTAAGGGTATTTTTCTAATTTAGTTTGACTTATAATTTGAGGTTTTAGATATGATATGTGACATCTAAAAGTGATAATGATAATTTTCACTATAATCTTATTATATATTTAGTTTGAGGGTATTTAAGTAATTTTGCTATAAAGGATAATTTTATTGATTAATTAATATTAATTAATTAATTTAATTATTTATTAGAAAATAATTATTAAAAAATTATAATTAGATTTTTAATTTCATAATTGATTGATTAATTGGATTAAAATATTGCTTAATTTGAAGATTGAATCAATTTAATAGCTAAGTAAAACTATAAGGATTAAATGTTGGTTACATTGATGAGAGTAAAAGAAAAAGAAAAGGACAAAGAAGAGAAAGAGAGTGGGGAAAAAAAAAAAAAAAAGAAAAGGAGAAAAAAATTAGTGGTTTATATATTTGTGATTTAAAAGAAAAGGAGAAAAAAGCGGTTTATCAATTGGTGATTTCTTGAAGTTTTTCATCAATTTATTTTATTTTTCTTGGAGGTAGTCAATTTAATTTATATCCAGATTTATTATATTACTTTAGATCATTTTAAATTAATTTTGATTGATTAAAATTAAGTGAATTAATTAGTTTGATTATGAGTAATTTTAGAATTTCAATTAGGTTTTTACTCAATTTTAAATTAGAGTTTTTTCATTGGAGTTTTATTAAGGTATAAATATTGATTTTTTGAATCTGTAATTTTTATCTATAATGATGATTTGATAATTTTTATGGTCAATCATAAATAATTGAGTGATTTATATAAACATAATTGATGATAAGAAAATTTTGAAGATTATAGATTTTCAGTAAAAATTTTTATATTTGGAGTTATAAAAATTATTCACTATTGATCTTTTTACATATTAGTGATATGAGTGTCTAGTTTTATAATTTAAAATTTGAAATTGATCTAACGATGAAAAATTTGCTTGTAGACCTATTTTTGCAAACTGCTTAATAATATATATTTGCAGTACAACTCTAGAAAGTAATTATTTTAAAATGGTAAATGATATTATTTTGATCTTAAGTTTTATATGACATATTTTGGATCTTTTTAGTATGACATATAAAATTTTCATAATTTTGAAGTATTTAATTTATCACTTTAAAGGTTATTTAATATTGATGTACTGTGAAAGTCTTCAAGTGAGAAAGTCTTTAGGTGGGATATCCCACTTGAAGATATAATTTAAAATAGTAAATGATGTCAATTTGATCTTAAATTTTATATAGCAAATAATAACAATTTGATCTCAAATTTTACGTAGAGTATCTTTGAAATTTTTTTTATGATATCTAATTTTTTAAGAATTTTTGGAGTATTGAATATATTAGTTTAAGGTTAATATATATCTGATGTCTTGTAAATGATATTAAGTAGGACAACTTATTTTCGATTATAATTAAAAATAATAAATGACTTTATTTGGATCCTAAATTTTATTTGAAATATCTGAGATATTTTTGAAGTGATATATAATTTTTGTGAAATTTTTAAAATACTATTTTGATAGAATTTTATATGATGTTTGAGATAGTTTAATAATTGGAACAACTTATGATTTTGAACATATGAGAGACCAATGTTACAAGATTAAATTTAGAGATTTATTGAGAATTATGTTAGATTATTCTTTTAATTTCAATACAACTTATTTTGATTGAGGTTTAAGATATTATGGAGGTGTTATATTGAAATATTTTTTGATTAATAATATAGGAATAAATTTATAACTTAAAATATTTGGTCATAAATTATAAATAAAATATATTAATTAATTAAGAATTATAAACATATTTATATTTACATATTTAGGATTATAATTTTAATAAAAATATTATGTTAATTATATGCTATTAAATGTAACTATATAATGATGTAGGTGGTGTTATCGATGGTGAATCGACTTATGTGAGTTTTGGATTGATGCTTATATTCAGGTGAAAGATTATATGAGTTCATTTGAATTAAAAATAAATGATTAATTGTATAATTAGATTGATATACATGTTTGCTTATGTGTTTACAAGTCGGGGAACAATTGTATTTGTTGTATGTGTATGTTTATACTTAATGTATTTGTTGAAAATTATTTTACTATGTGTGACAAGATAGTTGTTATGTATTAAGGACTTGAACCCTATGGTGCCCCTCAGTTATATGCATATGTATATGAATAAAGTTTTGTGGAGGATGATTTGATATATACCCCACAATGACCTCAATTGTATATGTATATATGGGCTACAAAATCCTATATGTTATATGTTAGCTACAAAACTTTGTATGAATTATTTGATCGATTTTGTCTTAGTATTTTCCATATATGTGATTTTGTGAAATTAGTCGTTGTTTTGAATTTATTTGATTGATTTTTACTCGTAAATAATTTATGATGTTTATTTGAACTTAATCATGTGATATGTTCATATATTGTTGTTTTTTTATCTATTGTTTTACATAAATTTCTTAAAAAGTTAGAATGTTTCCTACCTCATATAATGTCTAAGTCGTGGTTGTGTGCACCCCTTCATAACTCTTTTTTGTAGATCTTATTTAATATCAAGTGATTAGACTGAGTTATTAATGTCTATAAATATATTTCCTTTGAGTGTTATTTGTATTTAATGAAATTATTTTCTTATTTTATTTTTCCAAGCAAATGATCTTATAAAGCATTACAAAAGAGAAAATTTGTCATCGACCATTAAAAGATGCCAAACAGGCCAAAAGCTTATGTCACAATAATTCTTGTATATTTTACTAGTAATTGAAGTCATAAAAATTCTGGAATATGCTACAGGCCATGTCTTGATCTAATAAAAAAAAAATGACATATGTCTTACATCTTTCTCAACCTCTAAGCACAAAAAACTATAAATACCACACTTGGAAAAGAGAGAGGATGATCTTCAACCTCTCAAACCAAATAAAAACAATATAAGACTGCCTTAGATTTGGATTTAGCTTAGTTTCACTTTCTTGCTTTATTTACTACTTTTTCCTTAGTCCTACTCTAGTCTATGGTTCTTTGTGATGATTTATTGGTTTTATGTAAAATTTTCTTTTATATATGGCTCTTTCTTTTGTAAGATTTTCTTATGGTCTTACCTTATATGTGAGTTTTTGTTATATTGGTAATTTGAGTTTCTATGTACAGAGTTTTGTTGTTATGATATCTTATTTTAGATAGTTTGTACACTTGTTTATTATTTGAGATTTAATCAGTGAATAGCATTTTTTCTTATTTCGAATTTATTGCACTTGGAGTTATTGTTTATACTATTCGAGCAGTGTGTGTCGTCTGTGTTTATAGTACCATCTTTATTAAATTTTGTGATAGAACAGTTAATTAACTGTGAGTTAACACATGAGCTTCAGTCAATATAAATTTTAACCTTTGTTTTCTCAGATTTACTGTTTATAAGATATCAATTTATAGAAATTTTAAAAAATAAAATTTGGCACTGTTTATGAGAAATTTTGTATTTGGCCATGGCATAACATCTACTGCATCATCGTGACAAGACGGAACGTCCACAAGTGACATGCTTCCTCCTCCATTGCATCCAATGCTCTAGAGTCGATAATAGATCTATGTATTACATTTGATGTTATTTTTGGTGTTATTGCTCTTATGGCCGTCTCAAGTGGTAGTGTTTCGCTTACCACTAAGGCATCGATATCGCCACTTAGGGCTCAATAAGGCAAGAAACACCTCGATTCATGCCTCCCACGAATGTTCATTCACAAGCAGTGCCTACTGATTTTTTTTTTTTTTATAAAAGTGGGTATTTTAAAAAAATTTAATGAAATGGACAATAGTGAAAAATATGTTTTGCTAACCAACGGATGTATTTTATTTACTTTTCTTTTTGTCCTTTAGTTGAACTAGTGTTGAATTATTATTTTTTTATTTTTTGCCCGTTCTCTGTAAACTAGTGTTGAATTATTTTTTCATTATTTTTTGTCCGTTCCTTAGTTCAACTAACGAATAGAAATTTTTTTATATAGTTTTGCCCGTCCATTAGTTGAACTAGCAGATGGGCTAATGAAATTTATCTACACAATGTTGTACTGCCACCTCCATATTGTACACAATGCTTATTTTGTTACTTAATAAATGTTGTTTAAGATTTTTACACATATATTAATAATTGTATTTAATAGGTATTATTACATATAAAAAAAAACTATGTTACTCTCAATTAATTATTTTTATAAATTATTGTGCGCTTTAAAAAGAAACAATTATTAAAAAAGAAAAATTGTAGAGTTGGCAAAAAATTAATTAATATTCATCGATAATTGTAAATAATCAAATATTATAGAATAAAATTTTTTCTTTAAAACGACATTTAATTTGGATAAAAGGGAGTATACAATTGTTGTGTATAATAATATTTATGTATAATTTATTTATTTATATTTTAATTACTGTTGAATTTTATTTAATAATATTTAATTATAATATAAAATTTAATAAAATATAAATTAATATAATTATTTTAATTAATAGTATAATTAATATAAAAAATTAATTTATTTTAATTAGTAAATCAATATAAAAGTGTGAATTAATATATTAATACATCAAAACTATTAATTATTAATATATCATTTTAATATATTAAACTATTTTGTTGATAATAATAATTATTAACATATTAATTATATATTATTATTAGAACATATAAATAATTACTATATCAAAAATTACGTACATATGAAATCAATATCTTTTTTTTTTTTTTTTATAATATGTATATAGCTCAAGCAAAACTAATAAGATATTAATATCTTTTTTATTTTTGTACCACCTAATACAATATATGGATTTGTTATACCTTTTGTAGTATAGAAACTGATTTCTCGTAAAAATTGGGAGTGTGCGCAATTTTTTCAAACTACTAAATCAAATCAATGATTTGATTGAGTTTAAAAAATAAATGTTTTTAGTTTGTTTAATTTAATTTGTTGTAAATTTTTAACAAGGCAAATCAAACTGTAAACTATATTATACATTATGAAATTTATAATTTTTTTAAATTTTATTTTATGTTTAGGACAATTATTTATATATCTGAGCAAATGTGCACTCTGGAATTGGATTAAACTTTATTTGGTGCTTTTATTATGATCATAATTATTCAATTAGATTATTAAATTATCTTAACATAAAATACTTAAAATTCGTATTTAAAACTAAATCAAACTTTGATTTTATATGTAAATTTGTCGGTATTTCCTGATTTGTGCGGTTTGAAATTGATTTTGATTTTGATTTTAAAGATTTTTAAAATGTAATTATATAATTTTTAAGTAATATTATTGTTTATTATATCTATTAAATGATATAAAGTAAAAAATTTAATATCAATAACATATGCAGTACATATTATTTGTTATTTTAAATATCAATTTAATTTTTTGATGTCTATTATTTTTATACATAATAATTTATTATTGTGAGTTATATATAGTTTGAAACTATTGAAGAGATATAATATAATATGAATAAATGTGTTTGAATTTTCGATAATTATAAAGATTTTAAGAGAAAATAATAAAATAAAGAAAATAATAAAATATATATCAAGAGAATTTAATTAATATAAATAATTTTACCACATCAATATATATAAAATTAAATTGAAAAAATTTTATTACATCACAGATGGTTTGGTTTGGGTTGCATATCTTTGCACGAGAGTGAATGACTCTGCAACTCATTGGAACTGCCACACGCAAGTTGCAATCAGGATTTATTTATTTTTTATTGGTTCAAAGTTATGATTAGCCAGCCATTTCATTTTTTGTTTTTATTGAGGGTCCCTATAGCGAACCAGTCTCTACTTATGCCAAAGAACCAATAAAAAATGATCCACATTCATAAATATTTTTCGCTCGTATCCAATTCATTAAATATTTTTTTTAAATATCATTTAAGCCCTTGATTTGCGAGCTTTCTTGGCCCAATGTTTAATTGCTAACCCAGATGCTTGGAATATTGTGAGCAATTTATGCAATAATGCGTTGGTGTTAGGACATTCACCTTCCTTCATGCTTGCCAGCTCCAACTCTCGTATAGCTGACCCCTCACAACCATCAAGTGCCTCTCTTCCATTGGCCCACAATATAACTATTCCAGGTAATGCTCCTGCATCCATTTTAGTGCCTTCTCTCCCCATTAGTGATACTTCTGCACCAAGTATTATCGCGGTGATTAGCCAAACTATAATATATGCACCATTACCTGCTGCATCTAGCAGAACAACTGTTATGGTACCATAATGACGATGTTTTCAGATCCGAGACTATGGACAAAGGCATTTAATGGTTGATCTAAATCTCCATAAGTGACTGAAACTGGAATTCACCTTGACTTGTACAATTTTCAGCATATTGTGATGGAAAAAAATTGGGACCTCCCAAAAAATAACTTGAAGGATATTCATTTAGACATTCTGCATATATGATTTTTTTTCCGCACAAAATTTATAATACCAATGCCACATGTGTCGTCACACCTTACTTTACCACCTCCTATGGCACCACTATATATGGGTTTGTAAATATCGCCATACCATGCATGTGTTGCCTCCTTTTACGACACCACCATATATAGGTTTGCAAGTACCGCCACACTCTGCGCTATCGCTTTTTATGGTGCCAATACATATGGGTTTATAAGTACCGCCATACCCTATGCTACCACCACCTATAGTACCGCCATATACACATTGCCTCCTATGGTTCTGGCATAAAAGTGCTTGCAAAGACCACCTCCCAAGGTGTCGCAGCCAATTGACCCTTTACTACCACTCCTTGTATTGATACCACAGTAAGGCTAAATGGACTGTGGCGAAGTCCATATCTTAATAAGGAATGAGCTTATACCTCGCATATACCACTCCCAGTGGTACCACTTCTCACCATAATAGTTCCACCCTCTTCCACACCAGCATTCGCCTTCATGTTTTATGATGGTGGTGATGCTGCAATGGTTCCACAAGCTATTAATCAACACTAGCCTCACCAGTAAGGTCTTGCTTGTCCTCATTTTCAATAGCATGGCTGTCTTATGTGTCCCCAGCCATAGCAGCCCAATATTTTGATACATGATTTATAGGCATTAGGGTATAATATGTATCATCTTTAGCAGCCTACCTGTCATAGGCCATGTCTAAATTGGGTTGATAATGTTCCATACCTGCATGGCTTTAAGGTGCCAGATTTTGCTACTTTCTCATAAGAAGATTTCTCTAAGACAATGGTAGAACATATTGCTGGCTTCACTGTCTAATGCGGTACTGCAACAGCCAATGACTATTTGAAGTTACAATGATGCCCCAGTTCTTTAACCAGTACTACTTTTAATTGGTATATGTCGCTATTGCCAAACTCAGTACATTCTTGGTGAGACGTAGAATAAAGTTCCATGAGTAGTTTTATCCATATTTTCTCAGGGTCCATCTTGTTAACATCTCTAATATACAACGACAATCAGGTGAGGAGTATATCCTTTGTCTCCAAATTTTACATGCTAAGTACAGGAGCTTTATTAATGAGCAAGAATGTACCAATATTGCTCTGCGTGGGCTTACTATGAATCTCCTGGATCATTATATGGTAATTGATTCATTGACTTATTTGATTTCACAATTAAAGAAGTATAATATGAGCAATTTTGGGAAGCCAAAGACGTGTTGAGGGCTATTGCTATCCAAAAAAAAAAAAAAAAAACATGGCATTGTAGGCGAAATAGATAATAAGTTCTTTGATGGAATTCAACTCAACAAGTATCATTCAAAACTAAACAGCGATACAGATGGTTGGTGTTGTAAGTGGTACATATTACTAACTCAGAAAAAGTGTAGCCTCTCTAGATTTCAAAATCGTTAGTGGCTGAAGGGAATTGTTTACACTACTTTTCTTCATCTCCCAATTTGATGTCCGATAAAGAGGTCAGCTGCACAGTGCCGATTAGCGGTAGAAGAAAATGTTGAAGCCGTTATTAGTTTGAAAATGATAAGAATGAAGTCTTTGTTTATTACATATTATTCCATCTCCATGTCGAATGTTCCATTAGAAATGATAGTAGATGAACTGCCAATTTGTGAAAAAAAGCATAACTGCAGCAAATGCAAATTAGAGCATTATAGAAGAGAAAGCTATTCATACACTGTTGAAGGATGTCAAATTGGCCAAGAGCTGATGTCACAAGAATTCCAGCTTATTGTACTAGTGGATGATGTTATACAAATTTTTTAAAATATGCTATGAGGCCATGTGTTGGCCCAATAGAAAAATGACATTATGTCTGCCATCTTCCTTAGCCTCCAAGCTATAAATGGAGGAGAGAATATGATCTCCAGTCTCTTATACCAAGCAAAAACAAGAGAATAGTACCCTAGATTTGAATTTAGCTTAGTTTTATTTTCTTTCTTTATTTGCTGCTTTTCCTTAATCCTGCTCCATTTTACGTTTCTTTATGTTGATTTGTTGGTTTAATGTTGTAAAGCAAACTTTCTTTTCAATACAAGCATATCGCTCTTTCCTTTATAAGATTATCTTATTGCCTTGCCTCATAAATGGGTTTTCATTAACTGTTGGCCCGCGTTCTTATGTAGTAAGTTTTGTTACTGTGAGATCTTGTTTTGAACAATAAGTACACTTGTTTTATTATTTGCAGTTTCATCAGTTCATAGCATTTCTTCATATTTTAGGTTTATTGCACTTATAGTTGTTTGTATTGTTCAAGTGGTGTGTGATGTCTATGTTTATAGTATCTGTTTTGTCGAATTTTATGGTTAAACTGTTAACCCACTGTGAGTTAACACTAGTTTCCGTTGATACAAATTCCAATTTTAATTTCCTTAGATCTATCTATTCATAAAATTGTACTCCATTTGAGTGGCAAAAGAATGTCATGCTTCCTTGTCAAGAGAAAATTTTTCTGAGTA